>VXBI01014663.1:1119194-1182289 GCA_013397375.1 Toxostoma redivivum | reverse complement strand
TTTTTTCAAAATTTAAAGAAAAAATTAGATCTATTCAGCCACTTCTAATGCTCCAAATCTACCAACAACAAATGTGACCAAGCAGAAGTTGGCTGTCTGACATCCTTCAGTGTCCTTTTACCATAATTCAGAGGAGAATCTTGTTGACAGTTATAACATGGCAAATTCTAGTGGAAGGTCCCTCCCCATGGCAGGGGAGTTGAATGAGATGAATTTTAAAGTGTCTTGCAAATCAAATCGTTTTGAAGTCTTGTAATTCCAGGAAATTGCTCCTGTGGTGTGATGGGCAGGATTAACCAGTCATACACATTTTTTGGACTCACCTGGGGGAAGATTTGCACTCCTATGTAGCTTTTCTAACGTGTGGATGAGACTTCAAGTTTCATAAAACGGTTACAAACAACTTTTTAAGACTCTGTAGATGTAAAAAGATGGCTTAAATTTTAGAAAGCTTTAGAAAGTGAAACAGTTCACAGGAAATCATGGGCCTTAAGAAAACACCTCCTCTAGTTTATTTTTCCTCTTTTGAAAATTTTGATCAGAAGCATTATCAACCTCTTTCTACTAAAAAATTCCCATGACTGTAATTGAGCTAAAATATTAATGTTTACCCAAATTATTTCAACATTGATTCAATTTATTAATTTTAATTCTGACTTATTTAGTAGCATTCCCTCATAAATCAGTAATGCTGATGTATTAGCTCAACCTGCTCATTTCAGATGTCCCTCTCTATCCACTAGAAGGCACACCTTACATTCTGATTAGTGTATTTACAAACTGGAAGCCTATTATTAACCATCTTTAAAAGCACTTTTTTTTCCATCTGATCTTACAATAACACAGATAAGGTTGGACATTTCAACCAACACAAAATATATTAGTTTTGGCTTTAGCATTAAATGAATCTAGCAGTGATTATTTTGCCTCTGGCTGCTAATTATTGCTGTGCAGTATTTGAGAAATACTTAAAACCATGGACTGTGTAAACCTACAGCAAAGTTTGCCAAGTCACAGTTGGAGGAAGCACCTGCACAGCAACTGCTTGGGGAAAAACTTTTCTTAATCTCATGGTGCATTTAGCTGCAGCTGAGACTCTGGAAAATCACCCCTGTGTAAGAAGTTCTTTGAACTGTGAGAAGGATTTGTATTTTTGTTTATGTCTCCTGTGGTTAATAGGCCATAGAAATGGAAGGTTTGGGTTCACCTCGGAAAGGACTCACACACTCCCATTCCTTGAGGGGTTGATCCAATGCTCAAGGAATTCAATGGCAAGATGCCCATTGATAGCAAAGAACTGAGATTAAATCAACAATAATAATAAAAACCCACACACACTGTATTGTATTCCTAAGAATCTGGACTTGGATGTGATTTAGAAAGTGGACATGACATGGTTCAGCATTAGACACACATTTCACACCTGCCTAAAATAAATGTCTCTGATGAGGAATAGGAACAGGTGTCAGCTCTAAGATTTAAGGCACAAATCCATGTCTGATTTCTGCAAATCAGTATTTATTAATGTATAAAATAGTGAAAGTTCATTTTCTATTATTGAGATTTTAGTCTTTTTTAAAGCTTCTAAAACTGACTTTTATTTAATCCTGTAATTATGAACAAAGTTGGCAAAACGTTGAAGCAGCAGAAAAAGCTAGGGGTAACACCAGGATTTATTTCTGCTGGCATCTGGATCTTTATCTTCAAGCATTTAAACTTTTATACTAGCCAAACAATTTACAGTGCTTACAGTTTACTTTATTCAGCCAGAATATCTCAAAAGCAAAATAAAAGTGTTGTACAGGAAACTATTCACCATCCATGGAATCTTGAAAAGTGCTGATAAACTGTGTGATCATAGAATTATAGAATCACTGGTATTAGGGCTGGAAAGAACCTTAAAAATCCTCCAGTTTCAACCCCCTGCCACAGGGGACATCTTCCACTATCCCAGGTTGCCCTGTCCAGTGTAGCACTGAACACTTCCTGGGATGGAAGGGATGTTTTGAAAGAAATTTTTCTGTAGACCTAAATACATAACTTTAATTAAGTAAACTTGATAATCTTGGTTTAATGCTGAGCTGGTAAAATATTTTACTGTTGTCATTTTAAGTTTGCATTATGGGCTGTATAATACATATATTTAAACACTTCTGTAATTGTATTTGCATTGGTGTCCTTGAGACTGAGCAATTATTGAAGGTCAGCTCTGATGACAACATTTTTCTTAGAATAGAAAACATCAACTCTAGGTAAGGTCAAGGAACTATCAGCTTTTCTATCTACAAAGTTAAGGTTTGGAAGAATCCCAGATTGGAGGCATCCTTCAGATTTAGAAAATGAATTTTAAACCCAGTACAGTTCTATAGGGGGAAAAAATGCATTAGATATTCAAAGAAGTATGTTGGTCTCTAAATACCCCAGCATCTTGAAGGAGCAATTCAGGATTATTTATCTCCCTTATTCAGGGGTTATTTTGATGATGGCATGAGCAGAACTTTAGCCTCAGTGGACTTTGCTCCCAGTTTATGAAATGACAACTCCATGGGAAACTCAGGAGGAATTCTCCCCAGCAGGTGGAATTGGCCTGTACTTTCCTAATTCCATATAACATATATTAAATCCATATAAAATATATTTACCAGTTAAGACTGGGGATTTTTTATACTCTCTCTGATGGCAATGAGACAGAGGTGAATAACTCAAAATCAGAACTGGCAGAAAAATGCCTTTAAACCACGATAATTTTAAATTTTCACACTTTTTTTCCCAATTCTGGTACAAAATGAGAGAGTGGAACAGCAAAGATTTTTTACTAGACAAAATAAAACAAAATAGATACTATTTTGGATCAGGTCATAAACAATGTTTGTTTTCATCCTTTTAAAGCATTTTGTTTCCAAACCAGGTTTTTTTAACACATTCTTAAGTGGCAAGTTAACTCACAGTTTGGAATGTTCTTGAGATAGAAAAAGCCTTGAAAATTATACTTTCTCACACACTAAATTGGCATATTCTAATATTCTACTGAGGGAGGAAAAATAAAAAGCTTCAATTGAAAAATTTCTGAACAGAATGACTAAAAATACATAGCTATTAGGAAAGGTGGCAGGAAAGATTTGGTTGGCAGCTTATCTTTCCTGTTGTTTTATTTCACCAGTTTTGGTTTGGCCACTGTCAGTAAGAGGACACTTGGCTTTGTCAATCTAGCTCTTGTTTTCAGGTATTCCAACTTAATTTCTAAAATTGCCTGCTGCCTTCTTCCCACATGGAAGATTTATTCACACATTCTTCTTGCTTCCTCAGCAAAACAGAGTTGAATTCTCATGGGATCTCACCTTTTCAGGGCTGATGTCTTTTATTCTTGCATTACACATTGAGTATCAACAATAGTTTATATTTTATTTAATTTCATTTTAGTTTTCTTATCCTAAGATTCATTGCTCTGGAATAAAATCTGGGTTAAAAAAAAAAAAAAAAGGTGTGACAGCATTGGCAAAGACAACCATGTTTATCAAAGACAAACAGGAGTATTAGAAATGGATGATTTTTTAGGTTCCTTCCAACCCAAACCATGCTGTGATTCTATGAATTGGAGAGTTGTAAAAATCCTTTTGCTTATTTTAAACCAAGCAAAAAAATCCATTGATTATGTAGAGAAAATAGGGATCATCATAAGGAGGGGCATGGATTTACATTAAGGGATGAATCAGTGTCTGCAAATAAAATGGACCTTTCACCAGAGGGACATGGCATTATGGAGTAGTAGCTGCTTCCAGACAAAGCTGTGCTCAGGAAGCTGCTAACAAATGGTGGGAAGACCGTGGGACCCAGCAGAAATCAGCACAGTGGAGCTGGTCTGCTTGTTTGTATAGACACAGCCTGGGGAATTGGGTTCTGCTCTCTTCTGTGTTTTTTTAATATATGCTTTACAAAGAAATAAAACCTCAGTAAACACACTCCAGCTGCTTATGTCTGTTTCCCCATTTGCTAATGGGCATAAAACTCTTGATCTCTTTTGCAAAGATCCTTGAGATCTGCTGACAGAAAATGCTGTATGTCAGCAAAGACTTTTTTTGTCAGCATTATGAACATTATCATTTCTAAGGACAACAAATTTAGATCACAAAGTCATTGCTAGGGAGTGAAATTACTTTGGCACCATTCACTGCCATGTAGAACTATTGGTGTGATTAGGGCCAATAAAGTTGGGACAACTTTGGTTCTTCCAGCCAAAACTGTGGCTTGCTGGCAAGTAAAAAACTGGCTGAGCCTCTGCCAGATACTGCATTCACAGCTGTATAGATTATGTGCCATTGCTTTTCCATCAGGAAAACAGGGCCACAAATCCAATTCTTCATGATTGGGCTAAAGTTGACAGGGAATTTGTTTGGGATTTAAAAAAAAAAAATAAAGGCATGACCTATATCTTGAAACAAGAGTTTAAATATGATTTTTGTCAGGTTATCTCCACTGCTTTTTTTTCATACAAATCCAATAAAGTGCAAACTAGTAGCATTAGTTTACCTGTTACTATAGGGATCAGAAACTTTGTTCTGATCTAGAGCTTTACTGAGACATGCATGCCCCAAAGTCAAAGAGAATGAACTACAGTGTGTTCATTATTCTAAGGAGCTAAGAAAAGCTCTCTCAGGGAGTGACATATCCAGGGTGCAATATGTGCCTCAGATCACTCTTTCAGGAAAGCACCAAATATTACTGTAAAAATATTCTCTTTCTTTCTATTTCTTCTAACCAAGGTGTCTAAATGACCATGGAAACAAAGACAGAATCCTCTGGCATTTCCCCCTTCACCTGCTGAGACCTAGGGTATAAAGATAAAAATATTCTAGAAATCATTTTAGAAGGGCTGGAAGAAATTGGATGAGACAAGTACAGAAAATAAAGAGAGTATAATCTGATTTCAATAAAAACATTTTGGATTTTCTTGTTGAACTTTGCAAAAAAACTCAAGTAATATGACTGTGGGAAGCAGTTTCTGAGACATGACTAAAGAGGATAATAACAAGACCCAAATTCATTTAGTGGAGGGTTTACGAGTCTGAATGGTATAATAGGGAACAGTGAAAAATGAACTTCTTTATTTATGAAGTCAAGTGTGATATAACTTTACACTGAATGGTCAGATGTATCATTAACATGTTCCAGCTTGTTAATTTGTTATTCTTTGAATAAAGATCTGAATTTGTAATGCTAAGTACCACAACAATCTGAATTAGAGAGAGACCAAACGTTCCTCGTAGTTGTAATGTGTTAATCTTTAATCTACACTTCTTTCAGAAAATATTAAAATTTATAACTAAGACTTTGAATAATGGTTTTGAATAAATGCTGAGGTTAGACACCACAGTTAGTGGCTGTAAGGACAGGCCAGCACTGGGTGTCTTGAACTGTCATGACCAGGTACCCTTACCTTGCCTAAATCATTGCTTACATTAACAGTAACCAAATAGACCAAAAGGCAAAACACACAACAAACAGAGAGTGGAGTTGATGTAGATATCTTATTTGAATAAATAAATAAAATCTGTTGTCTTCTAGTGCAAATTGAATTTTCTTGTTCAGCTTAGACTATTTCACTAGTTTATCTTTGCTCTCTTTCAGTGTACTTCTATCGATAACTCAAAATCAAATTTTCTTTCAATGAGCTCTCAGTGTTATGACTTAATTGTTCATTTCCCCCAAATTCTTTGATCTTTTGTTCTGTCCACAGATTGTGCCCATCTAAACTGAGGCATTTCTTTACTAGAACCAGTATGTCTGTCCCTGTTCATTTTTTTCCCCTCTGCTGAAATAATTATCCAACCAAATGCGCTGCAATCCCCCGGTTTGAGATTCACTTCACTCTGATTCTCTGGGATTTTTTCCACCATAAATTTAGATTCAGAATTCCCTGCCCAGTAGGAGAGGGAGGAAAGATGCGTGCTGGTCATTTGCATATTTTAACAGACGGAGCTGCTTTTGCTGTGCAGCTGTCGATGCAGAAGAAATATTCTTTGGGGTAAAGCACTACGCTGGGCAAAAAAGCCTGTGAAGGCTCCCATCTCTTCCACTCCTGCTTTTCCACCAATTGGAACAGAAGAAATTGTCATGGTATAAGATTATCTACTCTCCATTGTCACAAGGACAGATATCCCTGGTGGCTCCTGGAAAGCTCAGCTCCTCCAGACACTAAAATCCTTTCTATTTTAATACTCCAGGTAAATGTGCTTTTCAACTGCTTGGATTTTGCTAGTCAAACAGATTGGATTCAATTTTTAACTAGATCCATGGAGCAGAAAGATTTTAACTCAATGGTCAGATGTGGCATCTGCTGCAGCAAAACCCCACATATTCTTTCTGGGAGAAATCAAGGCTTAGGACTGCATGAAATTCTGCTTCTTTTCCAAACCAGGTATTCGCCACCATAAAAAGTAATAGAGAGTGATAAAGAAAGAAATAAAAGCTTTAAACCCGTTACTGAAAAGGGCAGAATGGTAGGATTTATCTGTGTATTTTTAATTGACTAAAATTCAGATATACAGGAATGTTACTAATTCAAAGTGTATTGATAACATAGAGGTCTGAAAGCTAAGCTGAATGTGGAGGTTGTCAATGGGGAAAAATAAAAGCCATCCTGAGTGAGTTATTCATCATAACACAATACATAATATCTAATGTAGAATATTCCCCTGAAGCTGCCCCATTTTATTAAAAGTGAGGAAATATATTGATGATTAGCTTATGCTGAGGGCACAAGTATTAGAAAACTAAACATGGATATGTTAGTGTGACTGTAAATCCAGTGTGACTGGATTTACTGAGCTGAAGCAGCAAGGATTCATCCTGTCTTTTGGTAATGGTGCCTAATACGTCTTATTTTCAGAAATCTTCCTTTATATTTCTGTTTTTCAGGTTTCAGGTTCTGAGCATGGGGATTTGATGTGGCTATTCAATTAAACTGTGTCCAAAATTGCAATGAGAATGGAGACAGTTCCTGAGTCAAAGGCACCAACACCAAAATATTGACAAGAAAATTAAATAAATAGGAACAGAAGACACTGAGGACAAATAGCAATATTTTATGTATGATGGACTGCAGGGTAATATCAATGAGTCAGTAACTCTCTCTGTGTATCCAACCTTTTTGTTCTGATCACTGCTATGTGACCCAGAGCATATTTATCAACCTAGAAAGTTTTAATTTATCTCTTATTTCAGTTTCCCTGATACATTTGCAGAGCTACATTTCCCACTATGCTCTTTGTTACAGCATAACCCAGTTATTTCACATTCTTCACTCCTCAGTGCAAAATGCCATGTCTCTTTTTTTTTCTCTTTTCATTTATTTTGTATTTTATGAGCTCTGTCCAACAATACTGCCCACATATTTTAAAAGTGGCGACATAAGGAGTTATTTGCAAGAAGTCTTGAAGCACCATCAAGGACACCTGCTTGCAGGATTGTATTAAATTGAGATCAGCCAACATTACAGTGTATTTCAGCACTGGAATCAGCCAAAAATATGTCCCTAGCAGTGTTATTTTCATTATTCAGACCTTCACCCAAAATCTGTGTAACTGCCTCTTAAATTAATTTTCACACTTGCCTGTCTCTATAACTAGCTGCAGCAGTGTGCTGTGTATTTTAACTACAAGGAGTGTTGCAGGTAGAAGATTTCTCCCTGAAGTCACTCGAATCCTCCTTAAATTCAAGCCACGGTCTCTCAGTCCCACGCTTGCAGTGGGGGGCACCTGTCATCTTTTTCATCACAGCAAGCTGTGCCCTAGATTCTGCACCCCCTCCCCTTCCCACCACACAGGTACGTGTGAGTGTGTGTTCTTTTCCCACTGAATTTTTTATTCAATAAATAAATAAAACTTTCCTGAAGTTGCTAAGGTCTCAAAGGTGTGGGAACTTGTAATATGAAAAAAAAAAAAAAAAGGCTAAAAAAGAAAAAAAAGAAAAGAAGAAGGGTAAAAAAAGAGTTCAAAGACAGACAGCCAAGGTAGAAAGGAAAATATCTGTTCTGTGGGACATGACAGGAAAATGGAGTTGTTCTAGACTAACATCAGTGGAAGGGATGGGAAATATTATTAAAGTTCAAATAAATATCATCTCTATCTTATTTATTTGGGCAAAAGTTGTATGGGTTTGCTGCAAAACTTAGAAAGAGAATCCAAATTCTTGGGGGGATGTTACAAATTTTCTCTGGTAGCAACATACAGATTTTCCAGGAAGGCAATAATTAATGGTACCATAAGGAAATTATCTCTTTCTTTCCTTCCAGTAAGAGGCAGCTGAACTGTATTCCTCTTCCTCTTAGCTTATGTGCAGACTAGGCTTTACTAACACATTAGGCATGTCTTACAGATCAAAATCAGCTTTTCCTAAAATCAGACCAAATCTCAGAGTTTTCAGTGTTTTCACGGAATCACACAATCATTAAGTTTGGGAAAGACCTCTAAGATCACCAATTCTAAACATTTACCCAACATCACTGTGTCAGCGCCAAACTATGTCCTCAGGAGCCACCCCCACACACCTTTTGAGCAGTTCCAGGAGTGGTGACTCCACCACTTCCCTGGGCAGCCTGTTCCAGTGCCTGAGCAATGCTCTGCCCCTCTTTTGCCAAGTCCTGTAAGCTGAAGCCATTGCATAATCTCCTTTATTATATGGTACATCACATCAAAGACTTTTGGACTCAGTGCTAACATTCTGTATCTACAGAGCTCGTTTCTATCACAGCAACCGTGAGATGTCTTAGAAGTAGAGAAAAATAATTCTATTTTCTACAAATAATTTTCACCATTAACTTCAGGCTTGGAGCAGCTAGGTCTAGTGAAAGGTGTCCCTGCAGGGTGTGGAACAAGATGATCTTTAAGGTTCCTTCCAACCCAAACCATTCCTCAGTTCTGTGATTCCATCTAAATAAGAAGCAATAAACAGAAGCAATTTATCCCTACCCTGCTTTGAGTAACCTTTCCTCTCCACCTTTCTGTGTGGAGCACAGATTTCAGTCCTTCACAAAATGCTCACTCACTGAAGGCCAAATATTCAACATCCAAACCTTTTGATTTTGGAGTGGGAGCAGCAGAGAATGGACAGATTTCCATTCAGCAAACCTGGGACCCCCAGAGATGATTTTTTGAAAGATGAGGAAGTCCTATACATTAAAATTACCAGTTTATATAAGAACAGCACTGATGCAAAAATAACTTTTTGTTCTGTCTCTGTAATGATAAAAAATCAACTTGTTTGTTGATATGGTTTTGATTGTGGGCCAAAAGTAAGCATTTGAAATGTGTCTGTGAAATGTCTCCAAGTGATGTTGGTAGGCAGCCAGTGTCAAGGATCTCCTTGAGATTTATTTTGGGTCCCTAAAAAATTCCATTATTAGGATATTGCCTGGCTTAAATTATAAGTAATTTTAAATAAATAGTTTAAATTAGAAATAATTTTATCTGAGTTAAATTATAAATAATTTTCTTGGGGAAGACACATGTCCAAGAATGATAACACTTCCTTCTTGCCAATCTTTAATCACAGTCATCTTAAAGCTGTGCCTGGACAGAATTCTCTCAGTGATGTTTCTCATATCACCCTTATGTTGTCAAATTCTGATGGCTTGGTGACCCCTGGCAGCGTGGTTCAGAAGGATTGTTTAAAGCTGCTGATTTATAGTGGCCCAGTTCAGGAGATGTGGCTTCTTTCACTCACCTGTTTGTAGCTTTGGGTGCTACAGGTCACCTCAGGGGTTTCTTCTCATGCTGATTTCTTGGCTGAAACAGGAAGCTCCTTGGGATATGAGCTTTTTGGACAATGCTGAATGCAGTGGTGCTCGAGTTCATGTCCTGGAAATGTTTTCATAGCATGAGCAATCAGCAGTAGCAGGCTAATGGTGCACAGGGCTTACCCTGGGCTTCTGCAAAAGGGGAATCTGACCTGCTGAAAAAATCCCATCCTGAAGTGAAAGCAACCCCTGAAACCTGATGCTGCTATCACACTTCCAGCACACACTAAATTTTCCACCCTCCACGTGGCAATTTTCTATATGAGATTTCTAAGGCCATTGTCTTTTGCCAGATATTTAGTTTTCTAAAAAAAATTATTCTTTTGCATCTCAATTCTACTGAGCTCATGAGGGAACTGAAAACAAACAAACAAAAAATTTAAAAGATTGAGACAGAGAAAGAAGTTAAAAAAATAAAAAAGACAAACAAACCCATCAAAATGATAATTGCTAAGTTATCATTTGCTTGCTCTTTTCCAGTCTAGCTGCTGCAGCAGCTCCTCTCTTGTCTTCCACTCTGCCTTAGCTCCCAAATGGTATCAATTATCCACAAATCTCACAGGGCCTGCACCATCTGAATAACAATTCATTAACCTTCACTTTCCTCCTGCTGATTAACTCGCCCCCACCACCTCCCCGATGTAGGAGACAGCATGTCGGAAATTCAGCCAAACTTTTTAATTATGCAAATAATACAATACCCGGAGATAATTATTTAGCCCAGGACTCAGGCTGTATATTCAATGCTCTGCTCTGCTCTCACAGGCTTTTCAGCTCTGTTCTCTTCCTTACATCATCTTGGTTGTGTCAAGGAGAATGAAGGATTTTCAGTTTCGCTCGGCGCAGGTGATCACTCCCAGAAGCTGCGCGCAGATGTGCCAATGCTTGGGGAAGAACAGGCTGCTGCAAGGCTGGCCAGGGAACACAAAAAGCCAGTTTAAGTTTTCACTATCTATCTTTCAGCTCCAGCAGCCTCCAGATGAACCCTGCATGGATCCAAAATCTCTCACTGCAGAGCTGAGTTTTACATCTTACATCTGGTAGAATCCCATCTGCGCAGCTCGAGTCTGCACTGCTTGTGTCTGGTATGAATCTGCTGAGCACTCCTCACTTTTTAGCAGTCAAACCTCTTTCTCTCTCCAGGCAAATTTAATAAATGAACAACTGGAAATCAAGTTTAAACCTCCAAACTTTTCTTTTCGACAGAGACCGCTTAAAAGCCAAACAAATTTATGACCAGAGTTTTGTTTTATACAGACACACATAACTTTCACCCAGAGATAACTCTGGAATGGCAGGATGGATTTGTTTCAAACTCTCTAGCACTCTTTCTGACAGACACATATGGGATTATTTCTATTATGCACAGGGTAAGATTCTGAGCACTTGAGATTTGGAACTTGGGTCTGAAATCAGTTCACCTCTTGGCTCTGACTAAGTCCCATAAATATATGTTTGCACCAGTACAAGTTGTCTGTGTGACTGGCTGGTCTGCTGAGTTTATTCACCTGTAATTAGGGGTGGCATTGCTTTGTGAAGAATTTTAAAATCTCTGAACTGAAACTTTCTTAGCATTACAGATCACATCGGCAATATTGAATTTTGCCATCTGCTACATTCATCTGACATCATTCCTGTACGAAGAAAAGAATTGATTCTGCTTGATAACCAACTTCAAATATAGCAGCATAAACAAATCTTTGTGAGATGAGACAATGCAAAATTCAGGAGAGCTTGGCAATACTTTATATGTCTCAATTTAACAGTGTTTAAATTTCAGGTCATGATTATGTAGTCAATATCTCCAATTTTTTGCAAGGAATTTTTTAAAAGTTTAAGATTTCAAACACATTCAGACTGATTTCACTCTTCAGGATGTACAAGCAAGCAAACCATTGGTTATAAACATCCAAATCACTTCAAAATAAGAAATAATAATGCCAGACCTTTCTGTTATCTTATAGTTCTTGTTTCCTTAGACATATCAGAGTAGCTGAATATAACTACCTCAGTCTGGTAATTGTGAAAGTGAAGATACAAGCAAAATAAGGCCTTGTTCTTAAATAATTTCTGAAGCTTGAGTAAGAATTGCTAAATCCATACACGGACTATGAAGAATGATTTCCCAGCTGATCCTTAATGGAAGAGGAGTGGAAGAGGAGTCCACTTCTCCTTGATATCTTGATTGTTCTCCAGGAAAACCTCCTTTTTATCAGTGAATATGAACTACTTATATCATGATGGATAGTTCATCACCTAAAGTCCCAGTATTTCACAAAAAATGCGCTGCCTAATCTCTCTTGTCAGTCAAACTTAATCCACTGGGAAGGTGAAAGAGCTCTGGGTGACACAAAGTGTATAAATGTTCATTTGATTAAGAACTGTGAAAACAGATTCATTTTTCTCTCACATTTCTTACTCTTACAGGCAGTCCTTTGCTCAGGCTGTTGACTTCTCCAGGGCTCATCCTTAGATATCCAGCTGTTCTCATACCTTGTACAGTAAACCACCCAGAAACAGAAGAAAGATGTGTCAATAAGAAGTCCAAACTCAACCTTTAGACCAAATGCCAAGTTATTTAAGAACCCAGTGCTTAAGGAAATACCTATCTCACAGAGTTGCTGAAAACCTTTAGCCATTACTGACTATAATGGCATAGTCAGATGGTCTTACTGAATTTGTTATTTGTGGTGCTGCATAACTGATTTCAGGCACACAAATTTTAACAGTTCAACTTATGAAACTGGAAAAAATCACACTGAAAAGCAGAGTCAGTGAAGAAAAAGGCAGCCTTAGCTCTCTGGCCCACATTCAGTGTCTCTGATTTTATTGCTTTATATCAGTGCTACCTGTGAGTGACTCTTTGCCTGCCTAGGGCTTGCTTCTGTCCTTTACAGTGATCAGAAAATGACAATGTGCAGAAATCATGCTGAGAAGGTAAACGAAGAACAATATTTGATATGAATGAAACATTTGGGACACAACATCAGGCTTCTGCAAGGACTACTAATGGAATAGGTTCACTCCCTCAAAGGTCAGAGAAGTGCTCACTAAATATTTTCTGCCAAGGCAATCACTGGGAGAAGGTATAAATATCTAGCTCTAAAATGTATCCAGGACACCAGTCTTGCTAAATCTCCAATCTATATGAATAGAGAGGATTTGTTTTTTTAACTGATTTAATAAGATCCTAATACCTATGGATTGCACAATGCCACCAAGAGACATAGGTTGAGTATCAGTATAGATACACTGGCAAAATTCCTCCTAATGGAACTCCAAGACCATGCTTTGCATCATTCTGAAGGTCTCCACATTTCTGGCTGCACATTTGTCCTTCAAATTTTCTTCCTTAAGCGTGAAAATCTTCCCTGCTTTTAGCTCATTCTTAGCACTCAGTGAGTTATTGATGATTAATCAGTTTGTGTGGTTTTGGGTACAGTCATGTGCACACAAGTAAATTTTAGTGATATTGCCATGCAAGATTTTTGGCAGATGTGCAACATTGACTATGTGGCTTTTCTTTTCATTGGTACAAACCTGTATTCATCCTAGGCCAGGTTGCATGGGACTCTGAGGAACCAGATCCAGTAGGAAAAATCTCTGCCCATGGCAGGGGGTTGAAACTGGATGATTCTTAAGGTCCTTTCTGACCCATGCCATTTTGTGATTCTGTGTTGATGAACTTTCAGATTTAGAGCTGGAATAAGGTTCCCAGGTACAACTTAATTGCTCCTGATTCTCTGTCCATTTGGACTGACCTTCAAGACCTAAGTTGGAGAAGGACTCAGTTAATGTATGTCTACAAACTTGCAACTTGATTTTTATATAAGTGCTAAGCTAACTCTGTTTAATTGATTTTCCACATTGTACACTGAGAAATAGGATTTTTATGGCTCTTGAATAATTCAGAACTTTGATTCCTAAGGCAAAAAAATGGTCAAGGAATAAAAGCATAATTATCATTGTAGCAGAGGTCAAAAGGACAAGCTGGCCATAAGTTCATAATGTGCTTGTGCTCTTGGACTCATTGTGGACTGTGGAATATTACCTTGTTGAAATCTTATTACTTAAGGAAGGGGAAAAAAAAGCACACAGGCAGTTAGCTGCAAAAGAAATGGAGGAAGTGTTAATTTTTAAGCAAGTTTGACAAAGATTGAGTTTCATATGACAAATACTGTCAGCAAGACAGGATTCTGTCAGTGGAAGAAGTTTAAACATTAACAATTTCTGTCAGGCTGTTGACACAACCACGGCAGACATTTCCCAAGATGCTGAGATGACTGCTGGCATTTGTCAACAATCCTGTCACAGTGACAGCAATAAGACCATGTCTGGAAATGTGACAGTTTTGGCTTTGTGTTCCCCTGAGCATTGGCCCAGGTGTTCAGAGAAAGTGTGGGAAAAACCCGTATTTCTGCATTGTCATTCGAACGCGGAAAAAACACAGGAGGAAAATGAGCTGTCACTGCAATTCCCAGGATGCCTTTCTGCTTAGCATAACTCCACTCCACGGCCCAGGGTCCACTGGTCCATACTCTGACAGATAATTAAGAAAGCAGCAGCTTTTTCTAGACGGCTCTTCCTCATGATTTGCATTTTAGCCAGAGGCGACCAGTTATAAAAAAAACATGATGGAAAGATGGTAAGAAGCCAATTAGATGGATGGATGGCTGACTGACAGCTCTCTGGTGTTATTACTCCAGATTTCATTGTATGTAGCCTGGCAGTTTTCAACAAGAACCAACTTTTGCAGGTTTGTGGAGCTGTTAAATGAAGGACTATATATAGAATGCAATGGTTTTGCACAAATCTTTTACATTTTCCTGAAATAAACATTTAGTACTTCCATTCTAGTTTAAGCACCGTAATCTTTCTTAGTTAATCACAATTTAAGTAGCTGCATCCAGAAATTTTGGAAGCCTTTGTATTAAAATAGCTCTGTTGATACAGCAATGATTAAAAAATGAGTTGCAAGTTAAACTGTGACACTTCATGACACAGCAGTAATTAATGTTCCTAAGGAACAAGTCTGATTTTTAACATAATGAAATGACACATTCACTTGCAGAAATAAAGTATTTATTTGAAAGAAATAAAGTATTTGAAAAAAATAAAGAGAAATCTGAATTTTGTTGTTGTGGTGGGAGAACTTGTTCTAGTGGATGTTTCCTTTGTTCTGGGGATCTTTATTTTTTTTTTCTGCTGTTTTTCTCAGAAAGAAAACATTGTTTTGCACAGGACTTAACAGTTTTAAATATGAAATAGCTTGTAAATTGCTGCTTTCCAGCTCATCTGTGCAGCTCCAACAGCTGGTAGCCAATCAGAAATATTCTTCTCTGCTAGTGCCTGGTGGCTGTATCTCACTATAAAATTTAAACATTAGTAGGGCTTTTGTTACATTTCTGTGTTGTTTGTGGATTTTTTTTTTATTATTTTTTGTTACGAATACGGAATTTAACAAAGCACAGCAGCATTTGCAGTTCCAAAAGCTACAACTGCCACCCGATGAGTAATGGCCTTTGCCAGCATAAAAAGTCCCTCAGCTTTCTTTTCTTCTGCACGTTTATCCAGTGCTGGCAATTATCTCTTGATGAATGTTTGGTTGTTTTAGCAAAGTTTCCCGCAAGCCAGTGCTTCAAGGGATATGACTTTGTGGATGTGAGTCATCTAAATTTTTGGGATCATGGGGAGCTGAAAATGTTATTCCTTTCTTTTTCTTGCTGCAAAATAAAAAATCAAAGCAACTCCATTGGAATCTCCTTGTTCCGACCCTAATAGGATTTTTTTTTTTCAGATAGAGAAATAAGATAAAGATATAAACCAAATTCACAGTGTGTTAAATTCCAGATTATACTAATGCATGTTAAATAGGAATCTGTGGGGTTTTCTTTACAACAATATAGATAGGACATAGAATCATAGAATCATAGAATCACAAAATGGTTTGGGTTGGAAGGGAACTTGAAGGTCTCATTCCAACCACCTGCCATGACCAGGGATACCTTCCACTAGACCAGGCTCATATTCATATCAATAGAGTAAGTGAATTTATAGTGAGTTGCTCAGAGCTTGTAGAACTTCTGGAAGACTAAGAAATCTTCTCCCTGTATTGCTTTCTTGTCTCACTTCTTTTTTTACTACATCCCCATTTTTCAGATTCTAGGAAAAGCTTGAACCCTAGGCTACATGACATGTTGTTAACCCCCTGGGGAAAAAAATTTGCTCCTAATGCCAAAACTTGCAGACCTTCCCCTAAAACAACTCTCTACTGTGAGATCCTTCATCTCCTTTATCATGCAGCTACTTCCTCTCTCACATGATCCACTATTACCACAATAGATGGCCCTTATGACTCCTCATTGCCTTTTCACTGTATCTGAAATTTTCTGCTGTAATTAAGGCTTCTTTTTATCCTGAAAACTCTTAGTCTTGGACTTTTTTTTTAGTAGCAATAGTAAGCCAGCTCTCTATTAGTGATAAGCCCAGTATACCACGCATTTACCCAAAAAATATCATTGCTGGAGAGCAATGAAGGCTAAATACAACACAAAGCAGAAAAACTGGAGTACCAAATTAATTTTTCCACCTAATCACCTCGAAGGGGAAACATGTTGACCTATGATGGGACTTTGAAAACTGGGACAATTCTGAAACAGACTAGTATAGGAATTGTGATGTGCTGCTCAGGAAGTCCTGTGTGGGTGAGGAAAATCTCATTCTACTTTTGCTGACCTGAATTTGTGACAAAACCTGAAGCTGTGACAAAAATCAGAATGCAGGTTTAAATCTATATTCATATCCTTTGATGGGAATTTGCCACATTTCTTTCAAGTGCAGGAAAGATACAAAGAGGCTGCTCATGACTGTCTCTAAACTGAATTTTCCATCTGTGATTGGGATGACAAAGACTTGGGACAAACTATTTCCAAATAAATGGAAAAGTCTGCTAATTCTGTATTTTGCAGATCATTTAAGTATGCTTTTCTCCATTAGACTTATTTTTCTCCATTACTAATTGTAAAATATGATCTGTGAATTTTTTATAATAGCTGTTCATGAGAATTCCTCTTATTTAAGCTCACCTTTATTCCTCTCAGTCTTCAAAATAAGAAAATGAAAAAAAAAATTAAACCATCATTTTTAGGAGCAGAATATTTTAATGACATGGAGATCTAATTAAACCAAAAATATTTTTAGCTTGTCCCAGAAATCATGGTATATATAGATATATACATTCACAAATATGCACATGCATACATTCAAAAGGAAGTTTTTCGCAAATAAACCCAAGTTTAAAGATCTGTCCTCAAGCAATTTGCATGTATTTCAAGAGAAACAAGATCTGGAAGGAAGCTGAGAAGGTGCAGAATAGGGAAGGAAGCATGTTAACCTGAATTTTCTATTATAACGTTCTTCCAATACTTATCTATCTATTTAACTATTTACTTTTAATCTAAGAGTGGATTAATTTCAATCACTTGTTTATTTTCAGTCAGGGTGAGAAATGCTTATGGAATTTATTTCTATCAGTGAGGTGACACTGAGCCTAAAAATCCATGGGGAAAATTAAATTGGCTTGGCTCACCACTGCTAGAGAAGAAAGAAATAAACAGACATGGCATAATTTTAAACTTTTTCATCTGGAAACACCCTAAAAATGGCCAGAGTAAACATTGCTAACATTGTTTGCTTGAGCTTCTTGTTTTATTTACATTTAGATTTCTGAGAGTGGGAGGACAGAGAGTTAACTGGGAAATAACACAATCATTAAATGAGGCATGGAAGGAGGGGTGATAATATGTGTTCCATCAACATCCCATGGATGATTTTATTGTGCCATGCTGAGTGATCTGATTTGGAACATGAGTATAACACCTGAAACCACTTTTGTGAGTAAGATTTGTGGTGGAAAATACCTTTCCCTGACTAAAGAAGTTAAATTTTCAGTCTAAGTTTGATTCTTCTGATGTCAGGTTGAGAGCGTGGATCTGGGGATGGTCCATTCTTTTCTAAGAACAAGTATCTTGATACTTCAATTATTTTTCTTCATAAGCTCTGGGAGAAAGCTGAACCTCTGGTTTCAAGTAGTCACCTGGTCCTTAGGTTAGTGCTGGACAAAATAGATCCCAAGCTCTCTGTACACATGGCTGTGCTTTAGGATATCAAACTTACCCAGTCCTCTGCTTTATCCAGATCTGTGAGTCAGGATATTGCTTGGCTCTGACACAGTGGCTGCCATTTCTTTAAGGCAAATCCAGAAATTGCTGTATACTTCTTTTTTCTACTACTCAGGTCTGTCCAGCTCCTTAGAGTAATATTTTATAAGCCTAGCAGTGTTCTAAGACTAACTTTCTTTGTCCTTTCAATGTAAGTTGCTGGATGGGAATTGCTTATTATTACTATTCTTCTTCCTATTATTATTACTTAGTGAAAATTATTCTTTTTGCCTTATTTGCCCCTCAGCAATGATGAAAGATAGCATATGAACTAAAGGCAGAAGACAGTGAAGGTGAGAACTGCTTGATTATTCACCACTATTTATTATTTCCAGTTTAATAGAAGACTAACATAACAATAGCATTCCAAATATAGCCAGAATAATTTAGGAGAAAAATTTTGCCCAAGATTTTGAAGCCAACACCAGCATAATTTAATGACTAGATAGATTTACTGGACATGACACAACACCAGGCTTTTCAATCCAAACCAACATAAATGTGAGGGAGGAAAACAACTTGTAAAGTCAAGCTTAAAAGCAGAGCAAATGTTAGAAATATTGCAATATGTCTTAAGGTTTGACTAAAGACCAAAAAAAAGATAAATCCTTCTATTTCCCTTGTGGCCTGGAGAGCAGGTTCAAAAATTACAGGGCACAGCAGAAAAAGGTCTGATCACACAGGAGTTTAAAACCCAACAGGAAAACCACAAATATTCCCTAATTGGTAGCCCAGAGAGAGAAAGGGTAAGTAGCTCTCTCTAAAATTCAGAAGCAGGAAAAATGAGGAAGATAAGGCATTCACTGAAATGTCAAGATAAAATTGATAAAGTATTTTCTGGGAAATCAATGCAGAGAGTCGAAGACATTGCAGATAACAGAGAGGCAAGTGCTTTCTCTGGAGCAGATGAAAACTCCAACAGTGGCATTGAAAACAGGTGTTGTTTTCATAATTAAAACTCAAGGGAAACCTGCCTAAAGGGAGCTGTAATAATGAAATAGGGGGGAAAATACCCATAGAGAACAACGTCTCATTAGGAGAGATAAACTTCACATGTGAACAACACTGAGTTAAATGACAAATTGTTTTTCTTAATGGCACTCTGGTGTGAGACAGGTTCAGAGGTTCTGCTTGTTTCGCTGCAAACTGGTGATTAATGACTGCAAAGGTTTCCACACAAGTGTGAAAGACAGGAGTGGAAAATGAAGATGCAAGTTGTCTCTCCAAAGGGACATTTTATAAAGCCAGTGTCTGGACAGAAATAGGAAAGCCTTTGAGAGATTAGAAAGCCCTTCTAATAACTGGCTGTGGAATGACCCAGTTTAGTTATTTTCTGTTTGGTTTCTAGTTAATACTATTTTCCCCTTGTAACTGGTGCACACTAAAACCTCACGAATAAGACCCTGAGGCAATTCTGAAATCATCTGCAGTGTATTTTCTCAGAGAAAAAAAACATCAGCCACTCCAGTCCCTCTGACTCAGCTTGGTGTGCAGGTACCATGGAGTCAAACGTGGTGCAGACAGGCAGAGCATTGCTGGAAACCCTCCAGGAAATCTGAAATGTCTGGGTGATTCTACACTTGATTTTCCATAACCTTATCGATATCATTCCTCAAATGGGGATGCTTAAAGAGGGAGAGAAACTGCTTATGTCAAGAGGTGGCTTGTAGGGCAGAGGAAAACTAGTTTGGTCTGAATAAAACTCTTCTGCTACAAACAGAGTTTTTCAGAGATGCAATGTAGCACAGGGATTTCTGATAAGGGATTTTTGGGATAAATGTCTGCAGCAGATCCAATGTTCTCAGGTTTCAATGTGCTTAGTAGGCATAGCTGGGATTCAGGAGCTGTTACACTTGACTAACTACCTGCTGCTTGCCCACAAGTACCAAATAAACCAATAAATCCTTAAACCTGTAAGCAAGCAGAACCACTATTCCAGCAAGTTCCTGGGTGGGAAGCAAAGATACACCATATAGAATTCTGTAAATTGTTCACAGATAAAATAACTTGGCTGTTGAAAATACAGTGAAATATTTAGTCAAACATACCTATTCAGAATCAAAATGTTTAAAATGTTTAAAATGTTTTTAATTAATATGTTTTATTAGATGTAATAAACACTAAGTAATGATACAAAATTGACTAACATCAATTAAATAATATTAAAAAAATGATACTAGAAGAAAAGTCATACTTCTAAACATGAAAGCTCTGTTTAAAGGCTTAGTTCATCATCTGCAAGCAAAAAAATGTTAGAAGGGATGAGAATTAATGATGTTCTTACATATGTAACATAGGATCAGTAATAAATAGTGAATTTGTTTCCAAGCACATCACTGGACAGATCAATACTTTATTGAGTTTGGATCTCTAGACATTAAAAAAGGATGTTGGAAATCTGAAAATCATGTGAAAAGCTGCTGCCACCACCAAAACCCTTGTGGTAGAACACTTAAGGAGTTCCACCTCTTTTAATGCATCTCCAAGGCTAAACAGTGACAGACCTGAGTTTTTATTTCACATGTACAGAACCATATCAGGAACCATAAGAATCTTCTGCCTTGTAGAGAAAGGTTCATGATACTTCCTGGAATTAAATGCAAGGCAAGTTGACATTAGGAAAAATAAAACATTTCTTTTTTTCATTTAGACATATAAATAATAAGAAAAATAACATATGGAATTATAAATTACTTTTAATGGAATTTAATAGAGACTTATATTAACCATCATGGCAACAGATTATGGCTATAAAAGCTACACCTCCATTTGATATGATTAAGCTGATATAAATGTCTTAGAAGACATAAAGCCTTCCTGTGATCTCAGATCATCCAAAGATCTTTTCCTGAAGGTGGCATATGTGGACATAGCATTTTTCCAGTGTATGGAATTTCAGAGTACACATCCTTTTGCTCTGCCAGAAAAATTCCCTTTATTTTGGGAGTCAGTGTGGAAACGTGAATCACGACTGACAACACCCCATGAATTCAAGGGTGGGACACATTCAAGCTTTTGCAATTAAAATTGCACAGGGAAAGTGTAAAGGTGAAATTGTAATTATCACGCTGGAGCCTTGCCAGAAAAGTGGGACAACCTTGTTGTCTTTGTTTGCTATCTTAAACTTTTTCATTTAAAGAAAAAACATTTAGGATGCCTTTCCAGAGGCCTCATCCAAAGCAGTGCTTTGCAAAGTGGGACTGATAGCACGATATTCCCTGTTCCCAGCAGGGCCATAGCTCTTGACCAGCCAGAACAGGGGAACCCCCATCTCCAGAGAGTGAGACAAGTTATATCATCTTACAAAAGGATTATTTTTGATGAATTATTTTAGCTAACCAAAACTAAAAACCCAACAAAAACAATATGATTTTGGGTTTTTTTTCAATCATGAATTGGTAATCACAGAATTATTGAGGTTGTAAAAGATCTTTAAAATCGTTGGGTCCCACAGTTCCTTCAGCCAAGTCCACCACTAAACCATGTATCCAATTCTACATCTGCACATCTTTCAAATCCCCCTGGGAATGGTGATTCCACCACTTCCCTGGGCAGCCTCTTCTGGAAAAAATTCACTGCTGGATTTTTACTTTATTTATTTATTTATTTATTTATTTTTTTTTTAATATTTGCATTGTGAATAAATAACAGTTAATGGGTAGAAACTTTTCCACATGGAGAAGCCTTGACAGGAGGTAGAGGTAGAAGATCTGGTCACAAAATGGAGTTTTGAACATCTCTCTCTGTTTCTATTAAGGATAAAAATTCTGCCATAAAGAAAGTGTCTGTATTGGGTTAAGTCCTTTTGACTATTCCACACCAAGCATCTGCAGTGAAATAACTTACTTTTCTCTACATTCTTATTGCAAATATTTCAACAGACCATCTCCTAAATCAGTTCTAGTTTCCTTTAGAACAATGGTAGTCAAATTATGCCAATCATATTCATCTGTGCACTCCAGAAGACAATTCTCTGAAGAATATTGGTTCTGTAATTATGACAGTAGTCCAAAAGTCAGGAGTAGAACTCAAATAAAATCCTACATATTTTAAAAGTAAAGATTAAATATTGTGTGAACTTCTTTCACTTTTTGCTCATATTTTGTTTACTTCAAGAAGAATACACAACAGTAAGTACCAAGTACCATATGCATCTATATAGAGGAAATGAAACAGTAATTTTTAGTCTAGTCACAGTAAAAATGCTTAAGTAGCCCTTTTAGCTTCTAGATTTTCAACCAGTGGCTCGAGTTTTCTCAGTTTTCTTTTGAATTTTATGTTGTAAAAGAAAAAAAAAATAACAACTTTGCAGGAGCACTTTGATTACAGTACAGCAAGAAGGGCAGTTGGAATCGTGGATTTCAAAGAAGTTTCATGAGGAAAGTTTTTGAGCTGCAGCTGGGCTCCCAGGGCAGAGCCAGCCCCAGGCCCAAGCACTGCCTTGTGGTAAAATTGCATTTTTCATTGCTGGAATGATTCCTGGACTTGTTTTTGACCCATTCCAAACAGCAACAACCACAGAATATCTTGGGGTTTGCACGCAGGAATCATGGCTGGTGGAAAATTCAGGTGCAGTTGTTGGTTGTGGAGGGTGAGAAAGGTGATCTGTGTGGATATGAACTCTGTCTTGGATTGGGGAGAAGTCACTGGCTACTTTTATAGCCATAAAATTAGAATAATAAATTGTTATTAAATTTAATTGCTAGCATAATCATAACCAGTTAGACTTAATTTATTATTTCTATAGTCAGACCAAAAGACTGGAAATATAGCTTGAAAGCCTGTTTCTGGATAGTAAAAGAGTCATGAGAAAGGCAGAACAAGGCTGGTACAGGCAGATATTTCTCCAGTACCTGCCCCAGACTCCAGCAGGCGGCCTGAGGCATTCCTGACCCATGATTGTCTAAGTATTGAAAACCCTTCCTTACTTCTGGGATCTGAGCTCTGCAGAGTCATTCAGCTTCTGGAAATTTGCCTGTCCATGGAATAACATTTAATTGGCCAAAGTAGCAGCTGGGTCTGGTGCCAGATAATGCTTGAGCTGTGGAGAAAGCAGAGAAGGGAGATGTGCTGTAGTCCAACAGGAAAGTGATGTGTGAGGATTTGCTGCAGGAGCAGCTAATAGCCACAATCAGCACTGGAGAGTTTGGGGAATGTGTACAAACAATTAAAAGAAGGTTTTGTCTGAGAAAAGTTAAAACAAGTAACAATAATAAGAAAAGCAGCACAAGCAAGCAAATAATATTCTATTCCTGTTTCTAGGCAGTGATCAGTGGCATAAAGAGATTAAATGGTTTGCCTCAGCTTGAATAGGATATGTGTGTCCTGAGCAGGAACTTTTTTTTCCTCTGCTTTTGCCATTAAATTTTCTTCAATCAGATTTGTAAGATTCAGCTTAGTGCCTCTCACATTGGCCATCAACACATGCCAATTTGTAAGGAGCCCTGCAAGTAAAGCCTGTGTCCTAATGTCTGACTGGCCAGGGCGAACTGAAGGTCTGCAAGAATTTGGAGGAAGGATTTGAAAAATCACAGAATAAGGAGAGCTGCTTGAACTAGACCCCAAATGCATTTTAAGGCACAAGAATATAAGGTATATTTGCAAAAGCATATTAGCAGGAAAATGCAGTGACAGCAAACCCCCTGAATCAGTCATCATACACTCATTTTAACAGACCTGCCAAAACTCCTAATTAAGGCCTCCCTCAGGACTCTTGTTTTCTATCTCATTATCCTGATAAAGTGGACACCAATGAGTTCCTTAATGAGGATTAAACTGTAGGTTTTAGTTGAATTTGCATCTCACATTTTCTATCGGTGAGACTCTCCTGAAATACACCAGATACACTTGCCAGTTTCTAATTCAGAATTCAAAATACTGTATGAAGTAATCTGGTAATAGAATTCCGCTTCTTTGCCTTACAATTGTCCAAAAATAAGAGATAAAAAAAGTCTGTTTTGATAAATACAGCATTTTCCCATCCACAGGCCAACAATGTGTGTCATATTGCTGTGTATGTGGCTTAAAAGGGACAGCTGCTCCAGGGATCTGGAAACACTCTTTAGTTTTTAACAGAAGGAAAAACTGAAACGGAAGCAGATGTTTGTGACTGTATCATGCACGAGATAAGGCCTTTGGAGACTTATTTTTTTTCCCCAACAGCAAGTGTTTAAAGTCTCGTCTTCCTTAAAGGAATTTTGATTTTGTGCCTGACCCAAGAAATATGCTTTGTGTAAATTCACATGACAGAGCTCCTTGCTGATGCTGTTAGTCAACAGTGGGGCTGAGCCTTTAGGATGTTGTGAACACAGAGGTGATTCATGGCCAGGTGGGAGTTTGCTCTTCTGCACCTCCTCCACTGCCCTGCTCTTACTGTGAGGTAGCACCACTAAAGTCCATGTCCACACATGGCCAGGACCTCGGAGACCCTGAGAGACAGGAGGATTATCTGCTAGAAATCAGACCAAAAAAAAGTTGGTTTGCCTTCCTAAAATCTGCAAGTCCAGAATTAATGTCTCAGTTTATCCAGAATGTTCAACACAATTTAGTTAACACCTTCTAAATGAAGTTTATCTCCATCCAGAAGAAATCTGCAAACCAAGAAGTTAATTTCTTTCTGAGTACTCCTTGCTCTTCAAAATGAGCAAGGATCAACACTGATGGTCAGGAGCTTCTCATCTTCTTACCTCAATCTAATAATTGAATCTGAATTAAGATTGGTGAGAAAATTTATGCTTCAGAAAAAGCAAGGACAAGGGGGAATGGTTTTAAACTAAAATAGGAGAGATTTAGATTAGAGATCAGGAAGGAATTCTTCCATGTAGAGTGCCCAGAGAAGCTATGGCTGTCCCTGGATCCCTGGAAGTGTCCAAGGCCAGGCTGGATGGGGCATGGAACTGGATGAGCTTTAAGTTTTCTCCTAATACAAACCATTCTGTGATTCTATGATTCTACAAGTTAGAGATACTCTCAAGGGTGTGTGTGTGTTCATGTGTGTGACCTGGCATCCAGTTTTTTAATGGCTGGGAGATAAAAATTTCTTAAGAAGTATTTTCCATCCTTTTTGCATGTCATCATTATCAAATCTGAGTGGGAAGCCCTCAGCACATCAATATTATGGAAATAAGATCAATGTCCCCAGTTAGGTTCAGATAGGAAATATGACACCAATTGTAACCCAATAAAAACTGTGACATTAGAAAGGAAATCAGAGGGCAAAGCCAGAGGAAATATGCAGGATGACTTCAGTCACAAGAGGCAGTTTTTTCCCTATTTTGGCATCATTGCCCATAAAATGATGTCAGAGACAGGTTTTGTTAAAAAAGTTTTTTCCTCCATCCTGCAACAGCTGCCATGACCAGAATTTTGCTCTCTGCCTGCTGTGATGCCAAAGCAGTTTTCAGCTCACAGTGGGGATTTCTGTTCAAAAATGTTCCCCTCTACACACAAGAGCAGTGGTGGCTATAGGGGTCCCCAGTCTTATGTATTTTCCAGCAGCTGGAGGGAGGAGTGGTTTTGACACAACCGTTTGTCTTTTTTCCATTTCATGGCAAGAAGTGAGTCATACTTATTCAGCAAACTATGCATGTTTGGGAATGTTTTTCTTTTAATTCAATAAAAATGGATGCACTGGAGAAGGACTACACTGATCATGGTCTTGGTGCAACAGTGAGGTGTATCCAGTGAAAGAGCAGTCAGAGACTTCAAACAAGCTAAGAGGAAGTGTCTCATCATAGAACAGGCAGCCAGCCCATGGAGTCCTCTCTTTCCAGACACTGATAGCAGATATTGCAAGATAATTTCAAGTGTTGCCCATACAGCTTTGTAGAAAAGAAGTTCATGGTGTTACGTAAAAAGCAAGATTTCAAGCTCATGAAACCCGTGAACAGTAAGATATTGCAGTCTGGGAGAGAATTCTGAAGAAATATTGTACATAGACATTAATTTTTGGCTCCTACTGGAGACAGGATATTGGTCTGATCCAGTACAGTAATTTTTTTTTTCTTAAATATCAGCACATTTCACTTGGACTTACAATGTACAATATTTTGTCTTCCAGTCCTAAACTCCCAAACAAGACTTTTTTTTCCCCACAAAATTTAAAAACAAGAATGAAAAAAAATCAAATTTGTTTTGTTCTGTTTGATCCAAGATGACTTTTATTTTGCTTTTCTTTTTCAACATTAAATTGATAAATATGTTATTTGCAGTCAAAACTAAGATTTTCTTTATTTTGTTTAGTCACTAACTCATTTGGACTTGAATTTAAGCAGGCTTGCATAATGACAGTCTGTTGTGCTTCTTAATTTGGGAATTAGGGATCTTGGAGGAACCCTACTGTTTACCAGCTTCAGTAAAATATCAATTTAAAATTCATTCCAATGGGTTCGGTTTCTGCTCTTCCCTATGGAGAAGCACACCTCATATTATGTGGTAAATGATCCCAAAAGCACCCCAAATGATGGATAACCCAAATCTCTGGTACCCCACAGACCACACCTGTGCACTTGAGACCTCACAGCTGGCAGTCCTGTGATGTGTTTGTTTGGTCACCATGATAAAGAAATGACTTTGACTGAAGGCACTGACAGCTTGGAATTTTATTCAGCCTTTTTCTAATGGTCAGGGCACTTCTGCAAATCTTGTGTCTACATAAAAATATCCTCAGTGAATCTGCTATAAAAAGGGAACATTTTGAAATGCGAGAATAACAATTGCGCTGATTAAGATTTTCACATCTTCTTTCTTAGTTTAGCAAGACTTGCCATACACTGGTATTCTAACACTTCCACTTTTGGCTAGAACTGTAACAGTTTAATTCAGGTTATTCATTCTGTTCTATGAAATGAGGACACAATTGTTAATGGTCACTGTCATTGTGCCTGACATCCTCCTTCTGAACAGCCTTGTGCTACCAGGGCTGAGGTGACTGAACTTAATGGACAGTCAGCATATTGACATGAAGGAATTTTTAGTCATTAATCTGAGGTCAGAAAATGGTTTGAATATGGTTTTGAGTTGCAGGGTGACACTGGGAAATAAATTGGATGAGCTCATTCTTAGCTTACTTTGCAGGAAGTTCATTCACAGCAATACCTGCTCCAAGTGGGATTGATCTGGTTACATTTCCATCATTTAGAGAATCAGAGAATTATAGAATGATTTGGATTGGAAGAGACCCTAAAGATTGTGTAGTTCCAACTTCCTGCTATGTCTCAGAAATAAATCCCTTCATTTAGAAGTGATGAATCCCAACCTGATAACTTCTCTACATTTCCTTAATATTCAAATCTAGAAGTCAAAGACTGGTTGAGATAAGGCCTACTCTGTATAATTTGATGGAAAGAATTAATGCAATGTACTGGAATGCTCCAGTTTTGCTTTAAACAGAGATTTTCCTTTCTGAAAAACAAAGCTTTGTTCATCTGTTGTTTACACAAATTGAGATTATTATATGATGATAAATATCACCTCCATATGACAGAGAGAACCAGTATCAGATAAGCATACTTATAATAATTAATTTTAGAACACCAGATGTATTTCAGAGAAGTCACATTTTACCAGGAGTTAGTCTCTATGCAATTTCATCTCTTACTTTTAAAAGAAAGGAAAACACATTGTAAAAGCATTAAAAGGAGTAGAAACTCCTTCTATAAGTATCTAGAAGTCATATGTAGAGCTGGAGGCTCCCCTTGCCAGTTTTCCAAGGCACATGATGCTTTCTAAAGAGACCAAGTTGCTGCTTACTGTATATTTTAGTACGGGACCAAAATCTGTCTCCGATGGTTTTGGACACCTTGTTACATCCCATTCCAAAATCTGTCAAGCATGTGATGACAGCTGAGGCACAGAGGAATACTTCTCTGGTTCAAGAACAAGAAGGCCCAGAAGGAAAATTTGCTGATTTGCTAAACTCTTCAAGTTTCCAGATACAGCTGTAGGATACTGAGCATGTCGCTGTAAAGCATCACAAATATCAGGACTTTTGTCTCCATGGATTATTGAGCCAGGAAGCTCCTATCTGAACTGTTCCCCTGCAACTTGGACACTGCCAATAGAGTAATCCTGAAATCTCATGTTGACAGATAGAGCTGCATTTGGATTCATACAAATCCAAGTTGCCTAGAGGTTTTGATGGAACAACTTTTACAGGAGATTTCAAACCAGAACTCTAATGACTTGTGTTTGCTATCATTGTACAGACACATCTTGCCTCAGAGAAGCAAGAAGCATAGTTTTGTGTGTATTTTTATTAGGATGATAGCAGTAAGGGTAACCAGTCCTAAAGAGTTATCTAATATATCCATGCTGGTGTTGCAATTAATATAATTGTTCAGTGGGAAAGCATACACAAGGAGAAGATGATTATATTTTACTTAAATTTTGTGGTAGAGGTATTCCCCAAATGTTGTCCCCAGCTTAGTACCAATGAGACAATAAGGTATGGTGTCCTATTTTTTTAGCACCAGATACCTGTGTGCTCTCAGAGCCTTTGTAGATCCATATGACTTTAGCTAAAGCACCTTGTCTTTGGTTAAAGAACATCTGGGATTTCACTAAAAATGTGTCAAGCATTGAGACACACTGCCCAGAGCAGTGTTGGAGTTACTACTTCTAGAGGGATTTAAAAAACTTGTAGATGTGGCACTTGGGGACATGATTTAGTGGTGGCCTTGGCAGTGTTTGTCAGTATTAGAGTAACACTTGCACTTGATGACCTTACAGGTCTTCTTCTATCCTAGAAAAATTCTATGAGTCTGAAAACAATGTGATAGTGCCCCAAATTAGATCTTTTATGAAAATGTACAGGTGATTTAAGTGACTTTTAAAAT
The DNA here is from genome assembly GCA_013397375.1 of Toxostoma redivivum. Taxonomy (NCBI): domain Eukaryota; kingdom Metazoa; phylum Chordata; class Aves; order Passeriformes; family Mimidae; genus Toxostoma; species Toxostoma redivivum. The sequence goes on along the minus strand of VXBI01014663.1, from coordinate 1,153,442 downwards.
CTTTCTGTGTAGGAGCAATTCAAGAGCACGGGCTGCAGCCAGTTCAATCTCATCTCCACATCTTTCCAGGAATCTCCCTCCTGCAGAGGACCTGGAAATATGCAGAAAAGGCATTGATTTCACTTGGAAAAAACTCAAACCAACAGAGTTGCAGTGAGCTAAAATTTTAACCTTGTCCCCAAGACTGTCTAGAATAGATGTTCTTATACTGTTTTCTTTTGGGAATAAAATCCTATCTCTACCCTGCAGGTATCCTTTCTCTCTTTATAGTAGCATAGTTACTGGGATCCAATTTAAAATGTTCAAAACCCCGAATTCCTCAAAAGGCAATGTGAAACTACCCCTCACACATCACTGCAAAAACAAGCAAGCTTTGATTTATTTCAGAAGTGGAGTGTTCTTTCACTAAAAGTTTGTTGTACAGGAGAGGTGTTAAGCTGGCTAAAAGACAGGGTTATAAAGATTCTGATTCTTTTCCCAGCTTTGCTGTAATCTACACTTTGAGTGCAAAATTACACTCACCTCACCCAGAATTACCCACCAGACATCCAGTCTGTGGAGTCCCTGTGGCTCCCTGGACAATGAGCAGAGAGAATGAAAACACAGAGAGGATATTTACTGTATTTATTAAAATGTTATTGTATTGTATTATTGTATTTGTAACACATGTTTATTAATAAACCAAGATTTTAATAAATAAATATTCATGTAGATTGGATGTATTTTGTTCTGTCTCTATTTACAAAAGCAGTCTAGATGACCAGTTTGGATTTTATTTATAGCTTTAGAGCAGATAGATTTCAATATGATGAACTCCAGATTTTTTTCTTCAGAAGTGTGCAGTTATTACATGCAGTTACTACATCAGTTTCTCATCTCTTGGGAGCACTTTACACACACTTTAACCAAGCTGGATCACCCCCAAACCCCACTGTATTTCTTGCAGGCTGTCCACTCCTTTGAAATATAAGAACCCTTTTAGATAAACTCGTTTTGTACTTGTTTTGGTTGCTAAAACACACCGTTCCCAGCCCTGGCTGAAGTGTACAGCAGGAGCACTAGGTGGCAATGCTGTTACAGCGAAAACTCCAGCAGCTCCTAAAGCACAGAGATCCCAAGCACGCTGCACACACAGCAGTGCACAAGCTCAGGGAGCTGATTCCACTTCTTCAGTGGCTGCAGGACAATTGGTTTGATTGTCCCCCTGTGCTGGGCACTGGTGAGACCACAGCTCAAATCCTGGGCTCAGTTCTGGGCTCCCCATGACAAAAAGGGGATTGAGGGGCTGGAGCATGTCCAGGGAAGGGAACAGAGCTGGAGAAGGGGCTGGAGCACCAGGAGAGGCTGAGGGAGCTGGGAAAGGGGCTCAGCCTGGAGAAAAGGAGGCTCAGGGGGCACCTGCTGGCTCTGCACAACTCCTGACAGGAGATTGTAGCCAAATGGGTGTTGGACAAAAGAAACCCCCCAAGCTGTTCCAGGGGAAGGTTAAGTTGATTATTGGAAAAAATTTCTACATGAAAAGGGTTGATAAGTTTTGGAACACGCTGCCCAGGGAAGATGTGGAATCATCATCTCTGGAGGCATTTAAAAGGTGTGTGGATGTGGCACCTGGGGACAGGACATAGTGGTGGCAGTGCTAGTTTAATTTGATGACCTTAGAGGCCTTTTCCAACCTAAATAATTCCATGATTCTGTGGTTTTGCTTGCCCAGGCTTGCTCTTAGTGAGGAGTAGGTGGTTGATTTGTTTCCGCTTCCAATATAAAGCAAAGATGATGACCTGACATTTAGCACAAGTCTGGTCTTCCTCATGTAACTTCCAGTTGCACCAGGGAATATTGAATGGCAAATACTGAATGAGGAGCACACAGGAATGAGCTGACAGTCCTATCAGGCTGGGGTTCAATCATCTCACTGGGGAAAGTGAAAACTCAAGCCTGATCCTAATAATGTGGGTGAGATCATAAAAAAGGCCTTCACTTGTGCTTCCCCTTTCTGTATGTACTACTTGCATTGAAATCAAAGACAATATTCCTGATATAAAATCTTGAATGTGGACAGCTTTTGCTAAAATAAATGCTTCTGAAGATAGAATAACCAGTGCAATTGTTCTACAGCTACCAGTTCAATACAGCACAACCAGAAATCTGTATTTAATTGAGTCCAATACAATTTAATACAATTAATCAGTATTATCAGATCATGATTTTGAGAGGCCTCTCCACACTTCCAGTATTTATTTTAATCCATCTTAATTAATAAAATTTACCATTATCATAAACTCTGTGGATTGCACCTATGGATACCAACTGAATAAGGAACTGTTTTGGTCTGAATTTATCCCATCACTACAGAAACTTATTTTTAATTTATTTTTATGGAAATACTGCATCCTGTTGATAGAAAACTGCCTCAGTACAGAAACCCCTCCCCATGTCCCAGGGTGAGGAGAAGATTCATCATCACTATTTTGGTCCTAAAATGCCTTTATAGTTTTATGTACTTTATATGATGGTTGGACTTGATGATCTCAGAAATCTTTTCCAACCTTAATGAATCTATGATTCTATTTCAAATGTAAGGCTATGTAAAAATAAATAAAATGAATGCATGCATATCCATGGACTTGTAAGAGTTTTGCACGAGTATGAGTAGCCAAATATGTGAGGTTGTTTCATGCATTTATACTTGAAATGCTAAATTTAGACTTTCTAGAAATTTTCTAGTAGGAAAAAATGAGTAGTGCTGCTTACCTAAAAGACAAGTACATTTTCCTTTTTAATTCTCCCAATTATATATATTTTTTTTCCTCACCAAAATGCATTTAGAATATTTTCCACAATTATATACATTTAGCTACTCTGAGTGGAATTGGTTTTCTTTCTGGAGCAGCTCATCAGTCCTGATTTCACAATGATATAAGCATGAGCTGCCCCAAAAGGATTCCTGCTTTTTCTGTGTCCTACCTGACCATCTTTTCCTTCCCCTCCCTTATCACTGAACTCTCCTACAGTGTGTCAGAGCAGGGAAATGGACTATTTAAACATATTTTTTCTTGTTTGTTGGGAGAAATGCATGGTCTGGGTGGTGATTGAGGAAATATACAGCATGAAACCAACCAAACAAATGAACACATATATAACATCCAAAAAGTAGTTGCTACTCCTGAGGAGTTTTGTGGGTTTGGATTTTGTTTCTTGCCTTAATATGCCATTACAAGATGGGAAGGGAAACAAGAAAAGGTTTTATGCTATTATGGAAAGAGCATGTTTCTTTTTTCAGACTCAGAGCCATCCATTTAGACCAGAATAAAGACAGGAAGGAAATAGGGGATTTTTCCTGGGGTTTAGCCATGTGATCCTACACAGACTTTGACAGCAAAGTTGTGCTGATATGTGAAGAAAAATCAGAAGCAGCTATAAGGTGGAAAGTTTAAAGAAGTGAAAAAATGTGCATTTCTGGCCTTATTCATGTCTCATTAGCTTCTGGCACAGTAATTGCCTAGACCAGCAGAAAACACTTGTTCTTTTTCTTTTTGATGCAAATTTTTTGCAAAAAATTTGTAATGTCAGGGAAAAAATATGGTGCCCAAAGAACAGACCGGATGTAACATTTTCATAAGTGTCAGCTATGACAATTAAGAGTTTATGTCCACCATCCCCCTTCCCAAACAGGGTTATCTCCCCATAATTTCCTCTGAGAAATCATATCAGCAAGTTTGCAAAAGTGTATTCTTGCCATTAGATTCTCCATGTTTCTGTGCTCAGCCAATAAATCCCTTGGACCAGGACAGGGATATGAGAACATCTGCAAAGGAATTGATTTAACACACACTGAAATCAGTTGTGTTTGTATGATCCTTTTTCTCATTACATGCCTTACTGGGAATTTCCAGAGCTTGCTGGATGCTGAAATATGTGGCTAAAATTTCAAGCCTTTTTGAAATGACCCTATTCTCCCAGTCACCAAAATATCCCTGATCTGGTCTCAGGGATCACAATGAAGTGACAGCCAAATAAATACCCCATCAACAACCAGAGCTTCCATTTCCTGATTAATTCCAAAGTGAATGACTCCAAAATCCCAGATGAAAAAACCAGGGAAGAGCAATGTCCTTTGTCCTTCCTTGGAGAAGACACCATAACTCAAGAGAGGCATTTTAAACATCAGAGGGCTTCCTTTAGGCAGAGCATCTGTGGTTCCTGTGTGATTTACTTCCTACACTCTTAACAGAATTCCCAAGGAGGAACCCCAGTGAAGAAATTTAAGATTGAAAATGGGCACATGAGCCCAGTCAGACATCCTGGAAGTGCGTAAGGCAACCAGATCTTTGATGATATTAATTCAGATTGTTCCAGTTGGAACAATCCTGGAAAATGCCATAGTCTCTGAAAAACTTCTAGCTGGAATAAGAATTTAAAAAAAAAATTATTTGACTTTTCAAAAAAGGACTTCCACCCACCCATCTCCTGTCTTTGAACTTCCTTCCCATTAATTTTCACACTCATATTTTTAATAAAATACTTTGGGAAAGGTGGTGTTTGCAAAATGCCATGATGAAAAAATGCTTTTATTTATTAAAACTGAAAGCTACAATTAGAAATATCTCTATGATTGTTTCAACACAGATAATTAAAAATACATATTTGAGATAAAAAAAACCAACAAACCACAAACCAAAATGTCTTTTTTTTTTTTTTCTTTTAATGATATTTTCTTTAGCATCCAGAGCAAATATCTTTCAAATATGCAGAGGAAATTCAGTGTCTCATAGAATCATAGTACGGTTTGGGTTGGAAGGACTCAATTCTCTCAGCCTTTCACATAGCAGAAGTTCTCCACCTCTTTATTTACTTGGTGGACTCCTCTAGATTTTCCCCAACAGGTCCATGTCCTTCCTGTCCTGGGGATCCCAGGGTTGGATTGAATTGTTTAATATAGATGACTCATTAATGTGTGGTTTCACTGTGCAGTTTCACCCATTCTAATTCCAATCTCAGACAGGCAAAGACACACATTACAGTGAAAGACACCATTCTTGATGCTTCTTGCCTCAAAACTCAGTGTTTTAAGGGTAACCTGGGCCTTCACAAAGCCCACTTCCTTTCGTTATAACCATTAAGGCAAAACTGGCTGTGAGAAAAATGTTAATTCTGGCACAATGACTTGGAAAGTTTCATGCCACAGCGCAGCATAAAACAGTAATTAGATGAAGAAAAATTAAGTAACTTCTTTTGTTTTAATGGTGATGTGCAGTCTTTCAAAGATGCAGCTACACAGTGCATGACTTTCCCCAGACACATAAAAGCAAAACCTTCGTTTTCCTGCCCCTCTTAAACCCATAAATTCTGTTGGATTACACGTCAAGTTGATTTAAAGTGGTTGCTCAATGAAAAGAAAGTGTTGACTCTAAATTTCAAAGCTTCATAATGTTCTGAAGGAAGCTGCAATCTTCTTTCATGGGCAAAATGAGACTTTTCACTCTTCAATTCAGATTGCCAAGTTTTTATTACTGGTATTATAGGATAATCACTGGTTTTAATTTTTTTTTTACCTGGTTGAATTTTTTCTCTTATTTTTAAAAAGGAATCACGGATTGCTTGAAGCAGAACTCACTCCCTGTCCTCTGGAGTTTCTGAGCCACCTGTGCAGATGTTTAGCTCATGCTGTGTGACTCAGACCTGTACAAGGCACAGGGGGCTGAGCCCTCCACTCTTTGGGCACTCGAGATTCCCACTGAAGCACTGAATGCTGGATTCAGCCTTCCAGAGCAAACATATGTCAATACACAGATGGTCATACCAGCAGAATTCCCACAGACATTAGCTCGATATTTTTAAGCAAAAAATGTTTTCCATGTGTTCTCAGACCTGTTGTTCACCCAAGTATTCCAGGCAATTTAACCTGCAGGCAGTTTGGCTTGTATTTTTTTTCCCTGAGAAAAGCACAGGGATACAACAGCAAAAAGAACCCTCCCCAGAAAAATAAGTTGGGAAGAAGATGAATGAGCCTGATGGACAGAGGGACCGATAGTTTGATATGCAGAAATAGTTTACTTGTAGAAAATCCAGAATGATGTTTAGAGAACACAGATTACAGCTTGTAAATGGGAAGAGTTCAAAGTGGGAACTGGGTATTCCAAGACAGGCTTGTGTAGGCTGGGAAGTAAATGTGTGTGTGACACACAAAGGCTTACTTCTTGAGAGCAAAATTCCCTTTTCCCCCTGAAAAACAAGGATTTTAACTGTGAGGTAAATATAGAAGAGCCTGAGACACACTGAATAACAGGAACATCAACAGGAGTTGAAGCTCGCTCTGGAGAGATTTGCCTCCACAGACTGTGGTAGAAAATCCAGATGACTAACTGGGGTGAAGGATTATCTTTTACAAGATCCTAGTAAAAGACTACCAAATCAACTGGTCAAGGACAGTTTTAACTGTCTTGGGATACTGCAGCTCTCTGCAAGCTGTAGAGCCCTGTCTTGAAAGAAAAGCACTTCTACCACTGAAGTCTCAGTGAAGTGTGAAGCAAAGCACAGGGACAGAGATGAAAGACAATATAAATTAATCTAACTCTCCTGGGAATGGTACCAAGTAGGTCGTTTGTCCTGAAGAAACAGAAATAAACAGTGATGGTTCTGTTGTACAGAAACTGGAGCATTTCATTAACACCTGGCTGTGGATGGGCCTTTGTAATGAAAAATGCAGAGAGCTTTAACAGACCCAGGATGTGATTGATTCACTCAACTTTCATTGAGTTCCAGTGTGTGGAAGAGTCCAATGGTTCTGCTTCACACACTGTTCTGTAGATAAATATGTATATAAATATGTAGATATGAGACATTCTTCAGTAACAGTGTAGTCAATTAAAATTTTCCCCCTAAAGATTCCAGCATCTAAATAATTGCATCCCTTCTCTGTCCCACTTGGGAGGTTCAGAGAAATTGTTGGACTGTTTTTTTGACTCAGTTTTATGGATAAAACCAGAACTGCCAGAAGATACTGTATTAGTGCAATAAATATAAAAAGGGTCTTTGAGCAAAGTCTATTGGTAGCTTGTTAAATTAAGTGATCTGTTCAGTAATTGATTATTGGATGGCTTAAAATTATTTATCTCTCCCCAATACTCTTTCAAGCACCCATTATTAAAATCAGAGTAGCTTGAAAAATTAAATTTCCTCTTTCAATACACTCCTGTCTCTCCTGCCCCCTCATTTAGATTTCTAGGAGGCTTTTGTGACTATCAGATTTGTCAGTTCTTCTCTTGCCTTTCCTTCCTCTCTGTTTTCTCCTGCCTTTCCACAGGCCTGATTTCTCCAGGACCCCACAAGTTTGCACCCTGCTCTGCTCTCCCTCTTATATCTCTCATCTCCATCCTCTTCTCAAACATTCTGATGTCTGATCTAATACAGGCTCACCACCCTTTGCTGCTGCTCCAGACTTGGGTCCTGTGGGAATGATATCCATGGTGTCAATCAGCATCTCCCTGTTGCTTCCACTACAGCTACCTCCAGTTTACACCAGCTGAAGATCCAGCCTTTTGCTGCCAAAAGTAATAATGATTTTGCAGAAATATGGGTCTCTCTCTCCCTCTCTTTCTCTCTTTTTTTTCCTCTCAGCATGAAAGATCTAATTACATATTGCTGAAGGCTTGCTACAAATAAAATTTTAAAAAAAGGAGAAAAAAGATACCCTTTTGACTCTGTATTGTCTGTTACTAATTTACTGAAAGGAACTGGATCTATGTTTTCACCCAAATAAATATTTCTCCTCATGAATACTAAGAACAACTATATGGTGAAATATCTCCATGGAGAGATTTTAACCTTATTTTCACAGCTGTGAGTTTGTTCAGGCTGATGTTACTGGGTATCAGTACTCTGAACAATAGCAACATTACCACGGTATAATGTGAACAGAACCATCCAGCCTGGCTTCCTGCTCCCTGGAAATGCCAATTATCTACCCTCTCAATATCTTCAATCCAGAGAGTGGGATTGTGCCATATTTTTATTTTTTTATGATTGTATTAAGGATGACAACAGAGTGAAGGCTAAAGGTGACATTCCTACTGGTGGGACAAACTGTGTGAGCGCCTTTACTCTGCCCCTGGGGCCATCTGCAGCAGGGACTATCCTGATTTTTCCTGGGACCCCTGCCAAGGTGTGCCCTGAGAAAACCAGCTGGGTCATGGCAGAGGGGTCTCTGCTTTGTGATGCTTGATGGACCCAAAACATCTTGCAAAGAAATGAGACAAAGGGACAGTTGGTGCAGAGAATGCTCAGTAAAAATGAGACTCTTATGGGATCCAGGTGGTGAAGAAGGTACAAGAACTGAGTTCCTGCCAGGGCCTCCAAACAAGCTGCTGCTTCATCAGAGAATGGCTGAGATTGAAGTGACCTCTGGAGTCCTCTGGTCCCTCTGCTCCCTGCTCAGACAGGGCCACCTAGAGCAGATCACCCAGGACCACGTCTCCATCTGGTGAAAGAATATCTTCTTTCCATAGCTGGACTTTAATTAACAGCCCTCTGATGGCTACAGTCTCAATCTTCACTGGAACATCTTCCTACCCCAGTTATCATCCTGCATAATTTACAGTGCACTTTCTGCGACTAGCTGATACCTAGAAAAGAGTAGAAGTCCTGCTCACATCACAGAAATAGTTCCACCCTTTTCCTGTAGGCATGGAATGACCTTAATCTGTCTTCTGAAAGGAATATTTACCCTTCATTTGTAGTCACTTACCCCTACAAAACAAAGGTGTAGAATTGCACATATTCTTGGCAGAAGTGCAAATGACAAAATACGGTAAAGGTGATGGCAAATTGGGTTCAGAGGAGAAGGTGGGGAAGCAACACCTGTCTCAGCTGCCTGAGCCTATGGAGCATGGGCTTACAGGATCCTGAATTCTTCTGGAGGTGTGACTCGAGGCAAGGAGGGATCATGGAATCACAGAACAGCTTGTGTTGGAAGAGAGCTTAAATATAATTTAATTCCAACTTGTCTGCCATGTGCAGGGACACCTTCCACTAGACCAGGTTGCTCCAAGCCCCATCCAACTTAGCCTTGAACACTTCCAGGGATGGGGCAGCCACAGCTTGTCTCGGCAAATATTCCAAAACATTTCTGATATCCATAGTTGCTCTTGGCTCAGCAGATGCATTGCACACTGGGAGGCCTAGTCTTAAAATGAACCTTCCCCAGGTGTCTCAAACCACATCAGCCACCAAAATTGTGAAGAAAAAATTGTATATCTTCTGAAAATGGCACTTCTAGGATTTACACCTCCTCCAGCATCACAACTTACACCAGCATGGAGCTCTTGAACTGGAGTGAAACAGTACCAGTCACTAAAATTAACACATTTAATGTCTGTACATTTGGGTTTTATGGTAGGTTCCAGTTGGTTAAATATGGTCATGTAGGGACATTTGAAGCATCTTGTGGTATGTGCACAGAGTGGTCTGGTCTGGCACTGGGTTTGCAGGAGATCTGTGTCCTTATGGAGCAGAGTCCTCCCAAGTGACACCGAAATAAGGAAACTGAGCCCTGTCTGCAGTGCCCCTACAGAGAGCAGGGACACAATCAGCTCATTGCCCTTTTCTTAGAAAACTCTCTGATCTCTGTAGAACAAGCACCTGGAGACTGTTCACCTCCTGCCATGAAGAGTTTGTCTATGGTTAATCAAACAACCCAGATTATCTACAGAGAAACCAACAGATTTCCTTAATCCTTAGCAGTGAGACTGCTCTTTCCAGCCCCTGAACATGTTTTAGTTCAGCTGATCATTGCTCATCCTCTTATGGTTTACAATGCAGGTCATGAACTTGGAGTATAATATTCCAGCACTTACGTTTTTAAAGTGCAATCCATGTACCATTTTAAACAGAGAAAATACTCAATTAGAAGGCAGCATGATACTCCGAGTACAATGCTATGTGACAGGGCAAACAGGAGAAGTAATTGTATTTGTTTAATTCAAGAAATCGAGTGGACAAGGGTATCCAGACCTTTCTCTTGCCCTTATTACTTGTTTCAATTTTGTTGCTGGTATTTTTTTCCTCCTGTTTAATAGGCAAGGCAGCTGACAACTGAATTAGTACTCTTCCCTTAGTATGCCACTGGCTCATGACAATAGCCTTAGGGGTAAGATATAGATAACTGAGAAGTTTTCTCACTGTTGTGATATATTTTTTCATATGGTTAATAAGGCAATTGAAATGACATCCTGTCACAGTGGTAGAATCCCGTGAATTTGTGATGTCCCTTGCGTTGCCACTAGGAGGAGATGCACTGTGCTGTAATCCCCCACGCCTTCTCTTGGTGAGCACATTGAGAGGATATGACAGTCTGCGAGCTCAAGCGTCCTTTAGTGCTGCTAAGGATTAGCTACTGTTTATTATCACTAATGGGAAAGGGCTTAGGGCTCAATTTTTGTTGCTCCACTGCGGATTTCGTTTCAGAAGCCTCACAAGAGTGCCCTTATATTCCAATCAGGGAGTTCGGCTAAAGAAACACAAATAAGAGAATCATCAGCAATTAAAACCAAACAAAAGAAAACTGTAATAATGGCTAAATCTGCCTAAGAAGACATTTAATTGCTTATGAGCAATTGCATAGCTTTCCTTATAACAGAGTCTATCAAAGCATGTTGTGCCCAGATAATTTGCAAAAAAAAATCAACTTAAGGTCCTGATGCCAAGTCCTGTTATCGCCAGAGTAAATCAAGGAATTTGCACTGAAGGCCAGATCAGCTGAAGCCTCTGCTGGGTCTGTTTGCATCAGGATGCCCTGTCCTGAAAGGTGTGAAAGGCAAAGTGAGGACCCAGCGCTGAGCACCTTGTGAGGGCAGGGCTTTTGTCAGCAGAGATCTCCATCAGCACCAGGAGCTGCTCTAACACAGTAATTGATTATTTCCCAAAGGCCTCTGCACCATCAGCTCTGATTCACATAAAACCAGCACCTCCTTTCAAGCATCCATGAGAGCTCCAGGGGAAGGAGGTAATCAGAGTGGCAGGGAATGCCCTGTTCTCAATGGATGGGCAATTGCCCCATGGCCAGGCAGAAGTGGAAGGTGGATTTATGCACAGGCACATATTGTTCAAGTGGCCCCTGCCTCTGAACACGCTGTCTGCACTCGAAGGGCTCCAGCTGGAGTGTTGCAGGTCCTTAATCTGATCAGTGTCTAAGCACAGAGCTTTCAGCTGGAGCTTGGCTCACTGCACATAGGCCATTGGAAAGAATGTTTAGCTCACAGCTCCTGAACTGGTTATTGCAAAACTCCAAGGACATAAATAAAAGAGTAGAAATTTCCCTTAATCATTAAAATCGAGGCACAGAGTATGTATGTGTATGTGTATATTTGTTTTTTGCTTTACTGTTGAAAGTTATCAGACATCTGGAGTTCCATCCTTTCTCCCCAGCTCTGAGAATCACTATGTGCTCAGGTCTGTCACTCCCATGCTTTGGGAATGCTCTGTACTTATTTGGTCCTATAGAATTACACCTCATTTTTCAAGCACTTCTTCCACTGGATGACCTCCCTGGCACTGTTTCTTTTAGCCAAAAGCCAGTGGAGTCTGGACAATGGGTTGGAGACAGTGGTGGTCAAGCAGCCAGAGAGTACAAGTTAAAGCAAACCTTCACTTTCAACATGAGTCCGTCCCAGCAGGTGACCTAATGTCCACATCTATGGGGACTTAATGATCTTTAAGGTCTTTTCCAGCCTAAATGATTCCATTCTATGACCTCATGACCAGATTCTGCTCTGCAAGCTGAGTGTGGTGAGCTGATTAACCAATACAGTGATGGTCAGTACATGTAGATATGCTGGCCACAGCTCAGGGGTGTTCAATGACACTTGAAATGCCAACTGCTGACCAGAAGGCAACGGGTATCCGTAACCCCATTTCACACTTGGTCATCCCTCTAGGTGACCTGGATGTCCTGAGGGCTCTCAAGTAACACTGGACCCCACTGTACTAGGATGGCTGGGCTCGCTTAGCCTATTTTTGCCCTTACTTTATAGTTATTTTTTTATTAGAAACCCCCAGACTTTGTGCAAGTTTGTAGTTGAGCAGTTCAGAGGCAGGAACTATTCAATTCTGCATTTTCCTGGAAGGAACAAAAATACACCCAAATTCAATCACATTTTTTAATAGTTTCATTGAAATAGAGCTTTAGAAAAGATGAAACATTTAAATGACTTGGCATAGACTTTTCTTTTTCAAGTTAAATGTTTGAACTTTCCACTTCAGAAGGATGTTTTATTTTAAAATCAACTTACATTTTTAAAGGGAATAATAGAGTGATAAATTAGACCAAGATACTTTGCTACTTCAGCCCTTACTGACAGGAACCATGATCCTACAAGCAGGTATGCACAATTTAAGACTAAGGACTCTCTCCAGCTTTTCCTCTCTGCTTGGGTGCTGAGAATAACATAGGTATTTTTTTTTCAGGATGGAGGCCCAGCTGAGTTATAGCTGATATTCTGTATTTGGAAGCAATGAATGTATGAATAATACATCTGAATAGGCCTGAAGATTTAATGGCATGACAGGGGGTGCAGAGTACTGCAGAGCAAGTAGCAGATTTCCAGTAACTTAAAGGAAATTTGGATTTAAATAATGGCATATGAGGGTCCAGAGAGTGATCAGAAACTCTTGACATTTTGGCAAAACCAAATTCTATGAGTCTGCATGGATGGGAATTCAAAAGCAAGTGCTTTGTTCACATAACTAGTGCTATGGACCTGAACATCAGAGACAAATAGCAAAGTATGTTTGTTGGAAGAAAAGTCCTCTGCGTCTGAATTTTGTTTTCTGCAGTAAAAACCCACACATGTAATGAGATTATCCAATCTAAACTTCTCCTCATACCACTTGAGGCCATTTCTTCCTGTCCTGTCACTTGGTACCTGGAAGAAGAGATCAATCCCCCCTGGCTGTCCCCTCCTGTCAGGGAGTTGTGCAGAGCCACAGGGTTCCCCCTGAGCCTCCTTTTCTCCAGGCTGAGCCCCTTTCCCAGCTCCCTCAGCCTCTCCTGGGGCTCCAGCCCCTTCCCCAGCTCTGTTCCTTTCTCTGGACATGCTCCAGCCCCTCAAAGTTTGTGTTGTCATGAGGGGCTCAGAACTGAACCCAGGATTTGAGGTGTGGCCTCAGCCATGCCTAGCAAAGGGGGACCAGCACTGCTCTGGTCCTGCTGCTGTGCCATGGCTGGTACAGCCCAGGTGCCATTGGCCTTCTTGCCCACCTGGGCACATCTGGATCATGTTCAGCTGCTGTCACCAGCACCCCTAGGTCCTTTTCCAGCTTTCCAGCCACTCTGTCCCAGCCTGCAGCCCAGACTGTTGCAACCCAAGTGTAGGAACAGCACTTGGCCTTGACGAACTTCATAACATTTGCAGTCAATAAAGTGAAGCCACAGACACATCTTATTTTCTGTAGCAGCTTGGAAAACTGGGCTTCCCAAGATCCTGGAGGGCCAGGTACTGCATCAACTCAGAGCAAAAACTGCCAGAGGGGCTACAGCCCATGGAGGGTGCATGTCCATGTGAGCATTATTGAACCTGATGGGATCTCAAACAGCATGGTTTTGGCAAGATCTCTTTTGCAGTTTGCAGGTGCTCACTTTTTCCACATTGCACAATACTTTTTTTTTTCCTAACCATGATTTCAATGGAACAGCTCACTAAAAAAACCCAAAAAAACCCAACAAGAACAACAACAAAAAAACTCCATAAAAACCTAACCAAAAAACCCCCCCAAAAGTGTAACTGAATAAGAACAAATAGATCAGACCTGAACCCTTTGAAGGCTTCTAGAGCTTGTGCTATTGACAGTTTCTTTCCTGGATTTGCTTTGTCTTTGTGCCTGGTGAGTATCTGACTGCTGTTTTAGGGACTACTAGCATATTCTACAGAGCACTAAATTTTACAGTACCCCTACAGTAAGCTTAATACCTTTTATCTTGAATACTGTAGTGCATGTACCTTTATTTATAATGCATTGTACAGCCTGTGATGCTCACTAGTGCTGTGTTTTTACCATTAGCACTCCAGGAAATGAAAGCACTGTAGCTCACATTAGGACAGGGGCAATTCATGGCAGTCTTATTTGTCAGGGCAGCTTTCATTTAAATTGGAGCCTGAAGTGGTCTATAGGAATAGGGAATAAACAGCTACTAGGCCAAAATGCTAGAAAAAATTCAAATTGGGAAATAAAGGCCTATAGAAGGTCATAATTTTGCTTTTCAGTTCATTTTTGAGATGCACAGTGGAGTGGAGGTGGAAGGATATGAAGAGTCAAATCAGTGACTGCAAGAAGAGACCTCTGTTTCCTGATGGTATTAAGAATGGAGAGAAAAATGTAGGAAAGAGTGGAAATAACAAAACCTGAAAAATAAAGGCTTAGAGAGAAGAAAACATAAACTAATTCATAGCTTCAAATTTAGGAACATGACTGTTGCCTAATTTAGTTGTGCATCGCTCCCTGATGTCCTTTCCTTGAGTTCAAGGAGAAGTAGGGGTTTCTGCCATCAGCATTTGGGCTCCATTTCCTTTTCAGATGGTGAAAAGCCCCTAAACAGGAGCCAGTGCTCTTGACTCATAATGGGGTTGAAGTGAGAGGACCAAACTGAGTGACATAAAACCCCTGAGGGATAGAAGAAAATTATCTATTGAGGCCAAAAGTGCGCTGGAGGAAAGGAATAAATGCATGTGCCACAAGGAGAGTGGAGGCAGCTCCATCATGTCCTGTGGCACCTGTGGTGCATCACCCCCAGGCTGGTGGCTGTGTCTGCACCTGAGCACAAGGGATGGGCTGCCTTTGGCTGGGGTAAACTTCTTCACAGTAGCTGGGGCTGTGTTTGGGTTTTATGCTGGAAATAGTGTTGATAACGCAAGGATATTTTTGCTGTTACTAACAGGGCTTACACGGAGTCAGGGTCTTTCTGTTCCTCGCCCCACTCCACCAGGAAGGAGGCTGGGGGTGCACAAGGAATTGGAAGGGGGTAAAGGTGACCCCAACTGACTACAGGGATATTCCAGAGCAGATGGTGTCATGGTTGGCAATAAAAGCTGCCAGGAAGGAGGAAGGGTGAGGAATGTTCAGCTTTATGGCATTTGTCTTCTCAAGCAGACATCACACGTGATGGAGTCTTGTTTCCCTGGACGTGGCTGAACACCTGTCTGCCCACAGAAAGTGGGGAATTAATTCCTTCTTTTGCTTTGCCTTCCCCACAGATTTTACTTTATCTATGAAACTGTTTTTATTTTGTCCAGTAAGCTGCTTCATTTTTACCCCTCTGATTCTCTCTCTCTTTGAACCAGGGGGAGATGAGTTAGCAGCTTCCTACAGGGGTTAAACCACAACAGATGGTGAAATCCTGGATTCCAAGGTGGGCAGTGCAATACAAGGCAATCCAGAGTTTCCCACATGGGGCTGAATACTCTGGAGCTGACCAACCCCACTGGAAGGTTTGTATCTGGGCAGAGCTAAGAAAACTTTTATCATCTGAAGGAAGGTCCTATACTCAATGTACTACCACTTTTAAGAAATTTATTTTTGCATTAGAACCCACACCTTTGGGAAGAGGACTTTTTGTTATCTACAAAACAGATTACAAGGGATACAGAGGTCCTGATCCCACTGACAAAGCGTGTGCTGCTGATCAATGACAAACTTGTATTGACTGAAACACCATCAAGCCCAAAAGATGAAAGCAAACCAGGATTGTTGTGATCTTTTTTTTTTTGTGTGTGTTTGCTGGCAATGAACTATGTTACAGTAGAAAAATGGGGTTGATTCTGCTTTCTCTTCCTGATATTTAAAAAAGGAGTAATACCACTGAGTTCAGTGTAGTTTGTACAAGTAAGTGGAAAATCAGATTCAGGAGCTCTATTGAACCCAACTCCACATCTTGTAGGAGTCTGCATTTCCACTTCTTTCTCACAGGAGCTCTTTGTTTGTATTTTTCCCCTCTGTGTCTCTCTTTATTTTCCTTTCCTTTGAAGTCTTAAATCCTAGAAGTGACCAATCTTTTATCCATAATCTGCAGCATTCAAATTAAAGGGAATGGTCTATAGATTCTAGGATTTTCTGCACACTATGGCTAAATCCTAGTGGAGTCCCCTACGAGCTAAGAAAGCCAGGAGAAGAGTGTGAAGTTAATTTGATCTAATCAATGTGCCACATGCAATCATGTTGTGTTCATTACAACAAACAAGCAAAAGCACTACATATATTTCTTCTTTTTAGTAAACTGTTGTTTTATCAAGTGATGGGCTGGCCAAACATGTTCAGTGATCGCAGTAATTCCTGTTCTTATTATACACTTTGAAGCCTTGAAATTCCCAAGATTCCATAAATCTTCCTGCAAGTGAACACTTCTAAAATCCTCTTTGTGTTATTGCAGTAATAAATATGATCATTTTTCATAGCAAACCTGTCTATTGCTTTAAAGAAAATAGATAGACTGTAAATAAGTGCATTTTCCTGCAGTAACATTAAACAAAAAGGTTAAGCTCCTACTGACAGGAAAGATGTATTTGCAAGTGATTAGTTATATTTCTACCGTAGCGCTTGTCTGTGTTCTTCTTTTGATGTTTAAACAAAGCTCTTGAACACACTGGGTTGTAGTCTCTGATGTTGATTTATAGGTAGGACTGAATTCCAAACACTGAACTCGTAGGCAGGCATTAATAAAAAGGAGAGACTTTCTTCCTGCTGGTTAATATGTGACTAAGCTCTCCTGTTTTAGGCCTCAATCTGTCAAGAACAGGTGTATAATAGGGGAGTCCTTGAGGCGCAAAGACTGGAGCTATACACAAAGGGTTTTGTTCAGCTGCACTCAGGACAAATGTTGAAACACCAATTTACAAAATTGTTTTGACACAGAATTATTTTATGGCTATTATGACACAGACATAAAATTATTTAGGTTATCCGGGCCCAAGAGGATTGGTGGGAACTCCAGGTGGACCTAACTAAACTACTGTAGGTAATTGGGCAACACAATGGCAGATGAAATTCAACACAGACAAGCGGAAGACAAAATGTGTTGGGAGAAGAGTTTAAGTGCTAAAAACCCCATAGACTTGAGGGAGGTCAAATCCTTGAAGAATTGATAAGAACTGAATTAATCTCACTCAAAACATTCAGCTCAGTGTAGATGGCAAGTATATGGAGAACAGGAATCAAAATAAATTTTTCTTTTATATCCCATTTCCAGTTGGAAACAACCTATTACATTTCAGAGGAAGAGAAATCATCAACAGCCAAGATATTCCCTGAAAAAAAATTCTCTCACAACAAATATCAGGCTAAAATCCAGAAACATGAATTGGAATTGTAAGCATTGCCTAAATATAGACTGTGCTATTCCTGAATGTGCAAAAGACATATCACCATGGATTACTTCCAGGTACTTGAAAAGAGGTATTTGGATTCTTCCTGCTGCTGCTGCAGACGCAAACCAAATAATTATTCCAACATCTAAATCAAAATATATGGGTAAACAGAAATCAAATTACACTTAAAAAAAATCCAAAAGCCAAGTGCATCTGCACTGGTCAGGTGCCAATAAGCCACATCCTCTCAGTGCCAGGGAATTCCAATTTATTTAAATAAACAGTATTTTTGTAAACTTCAACTTCCAGACATTGGATGTTGTTATGCCCTTGTTAGTAGGGATGACAAGCTCCCTGCAATCAAACATTTCTAAGTACCTTACACAGTGATCAACTCACCTCTCCACTCTCCCTTTGATAATCTGAGTTGAGCTCCTTAAGCCTGATATGGCAGAGCTTGTTTTCCAACCCAAGGATCAGTTTTGCGGCATTCCTTTGAACTCTGCGTAGTGCATCCCTCTCCTCCTGAAAATTAGCTACATCCTCTTAAGGAAAGCAGTTTATGGTCACAACATTCCCCTGTCCAGCTTCAAATTGACTTGAAATGCTTTTATAGAGGCAAAATTCTACCAAGTCTTTTAGTGGTGTTTGGATTGAGTGCTGATGTGCTCTAACAAAGCAAAATGTTTGCATATCCATCAAATACTTAAAATAACAGCACTTTAATAATTACTTTACTCCAACTTTTAAAGTTTGGACTTGATCTCAGAGGTCTTGTCCAACCAAAATGATTCTGTGATACTTGACTATGTACCTGTTTGGTGTCTCTGCTATGGCTTCTATCAAAACGACATCATGTTCCTAAATCTGTTATGATTAAATTTGCATAGAACCTTAAGGCTTTCAACTTTTTTTCTCCTAAATCTTATTGCTGCCTTCTAAACAAGACCCCTCAGTAATTCAGCACTAGGTGGAACAAATCAGAGCAAGTCACCTACAGCTTGGAAATAGCAAAGCATCCATTTTATCACCCTTCTTCTGCAAAACTGTCTGAGGCTCACAGGCAGAGGGGTGACTGCTCTGAGAGTATCCACCCAGGTCAGGCTCCAGAAGCCTGGCCTTCTCCCTTCATATGCAAAATTATGGAGTTTCCTGAAATCTTTAATTTTCTGCAACTTTATTCCTGACATACACATATAAATGTGTGTGTATATATATACATATATGTGTATGTATATATATGTTTATTTATTTTAAACTTTTATTTCTTTTGTTCTGTCTCTATATACCCCATCAAGCTTGTGATGCTGATCCTGAGTTAGAGCATCACCAGGGACTGGATAGATATGATTCCATTGATTTCAACTGAGCTAAAAGAAGGTTATGTAAGACAAGGATATGTAGTGTTATCTTTACTTTTTAGTGGTATAAGATTTTCTGAGTGATGTCAGAGCAACTAAGATCTGTGGTTCATAGGTTGCAATTGTATTGTGATCTCTACAGCTGAAAGAAAGTGTTCATTTAACTGAAAGTAGAGTAGTGTTGAGTTCCTTTCTCAGAAAATGATTCAAGTAGATTAAAAAAGCCTAGGAAACATTGTCTTCAGTTCACTTTTTATGCCTGTGTGCTACATTAGTGAAGGGGAACAATTAGATAAATTCTGCAGGGCTGATTGGGATTTTGCCTGAACAAGTGCGTATCAGGCGTTGCTCCCGAGATGTCAGCAGAGATAAAAAGCATCAAAACAACACACAAATCAAGCAGTGAAATTACTGCAAATGCAGAAACAGAAGTAAGAATCAATATTGTCTTCCTCAGAGTGTAGAATTTCTCTTTCCCACTCTGAATTTTCCCTTTTGCAAATCATTTCATAGCAAAACATAATTGTCGAAGCATTATCAGACAACAAACTGGAACAGAATATTACACTCCCAGGCTCTCACTCATTCTGATATGAAACAGAAAGGAGACCATACCAAAACCATAACCATAGTTCTAAGAGTATTAAATGTCTTTTTATACTGGCTTAAAATTCCCCTAAACTCTGTGTTGGCTTAGTATAATACCTTCCTCCAAATCTTGCTGTAGGTTTCCCAAATAATTCCATAGGGAATAATTTAGAAAAGGGAATAGCTCAAAGAACACATGGACAAGAAAAGAGAAAAAGAATGCCAAACTTTATGGGAAAAGATTTTGCTCAGTTGATGCTGTGCAGCATCTTGGGTGTTCAATGAACCAGAGGTTTTGGCCACATTAAACTTCACAGTTTTTTCCCTGATATTGAATTTTTGGGATTGCAAAAATATAAAACAACCAAACAAAGGAATTATTAAAGGAATTTGTGAACCTGATGTGTAAGGAAGAAAAATATTCTCCACCTTCTTATGTTATTGACACCAAGTCCTCATGTTAAAGTTGCTACAGAGCTTTTCACTAGATCCAAAGCAATTTTTTTAAGGCTGACCCAATAAGCAAAGTGATCCTCTGTGATCTGCAGTGATTCCTGAGAAATCTGGTCTAGTGTAGGGTGTCCCTTCCCATGGCAAGGGGCTGGAATAAGATGATCCTTAAGGTCCCCTCCAACCCAAACCATTCAGTGATTCCATGAATTTTAACCAAAAAGGACATTTGTGAGCTGCAGTCAGAGCCTTGAATAAAAATAAAAGCTTCTGGAAAAATTAAAAGGAAATTGGAAAGAACAAACATAATCTGAGCCAGTCTAACAAAAAAAAAAAAAAAAGGGGGATTTTTAAAGTATCTTTCAGCACTAAAAAATTTTAAATCACAAATGAAATTGTGAAATTGATTTATTGATTTCAGTAACAGCATAAACTCTTCCCCATTTTTATATCCAATTGCTAGAAAACTTAACATACAAAGCTGAATGCAGTCCTCGAGGTCCCTGTGTCTTGCGACTGCAATCCCCTCTTTCTGTTATTAGAGTAGATGGGGAGGGGACTTGGGCCTTCTAAAAAGGAGAGAAGAAATAGAACTGTGCTGGGGAAAAAATAATAAAAATAAGAAATCATGATGCCTTACTGGAAAGCCAGAGTCATTTTATGTGGCATTTTCCCCTCCAGCAACCAAATGGAACCCAAACAAATTTATTTCTCTGAAAACTTGTTCCACCCACCATTCCCCAACTCAAATACATTGTAATAATATCATAAAACAGCTGAGGATGAAGAGTTTATTCTGATGGACTGCTCAACATCCTCAAAGACTGGAAATTAATATACCTGGGAATCTCACAGTTGAAGCATTTTAATGCAAACTTGTGGTTTGCAGGGAATTGAAATACTTAACCTAAATAATTTATATATGTATCTGTGTATATTAAAAAAATGGAAAAATGAAATTTCATAATAGCAATAAGTCTGGGGATGTTGTTATCAGGAGATAATCACATCCCATGGGGACTCTCACACTCAGCTGCTCCTCCTTTCCTTTCCATTCTCTGCCCCAGTCCTTGTCTCGCCCCTGAGGTATGATTTTTCTCCTGATAATTCTTATCATGCTGCTGTGGTTAGTAATAATAATTAAAATAAAACACTTTATTCACAACTTCCCTAGGTGCTCAGCGTACGATCCAACTTCCTGCCCACCCTCTGTTTTCTCTACCTCCACTGTTTGATTAACTGCCTTGGAAAGAAGAAAAAAAATAACAAATCCAATGAACGTGGTTGTGTTTTCTGACAGAAAATGCAAAAGGCTGTTGTGGCTGTATTGATCGGGCTGAGAGAGCGGCATTGCAAACAAGCAGATCTCTCCTGAGAAATATACACTGAAGATCCATACGTTCATTGACATTTTATAAGATGTCTAGACTTGCTAATCCACTATGAAAAATGCAAGCTTTGTAGTATAAGAGGATCGAGAGGGGGCCATGTCTCTTGCTCGCCGGAGCAGCCCTCTCATGTACCAAATTACCAACAATTTAATAAGGAGGGAAAGCGGGTCCAAATTAAGACTTGGTTTCAATGGCTGGGACACCCTCTGTATTTCCCAGAATGCAGAGCTGCAATTAGCCTCAAGCCAGAAAAAGGTTCTGAAAGGTTGGTTGAGATGCTGGCTGGATTTTGTCTGTGTATGGGGAGGAGAAGAGAGCTGTAGCTGAAATTTTATAAAGTCTGAAAGTCTCTGTACTAAATGTTCCTTTCCAAAGTCAGACACTTTCCCGCTCTATCTATTCACCTTTCACAGCAACTTTTTTCCCCCTGCAGACTGGTAGAGGATAAAGTAGTAAATATGACAAGTTCTCAGTGCCCAGCCTTTCTACCAGCCTCCACGGAGACTTCTGTAGGCAAAGATGAAAATGGAGAGAGGGTTGGCAGAAACCACATCTAGAGGCGACGGCAGAAAATTTTCCACCCCAGAGATGGGAGGAAGAAGACAACTCTAGGTCACCTTTGTGGCTTCTCATATTTAGATCGTTGCAGCGATGCCTTAGAGAGATTCGAGCCTGGCTCGATTGCGCCAGCATCTTAAGGACCAGAACTGAATTTCTGCTGTCTGGCAGCTTGTTACCCTTGGAAAGAAACCCTCTCTTCCCCTTCACAACAGCTTCCAGTGAAATTTGTCTGGCAATCTAAAATAAACGTGTGGGTTTTTATCAAATTAGAGGGTGTTTCTTGTGAAAGGTGAAGGCAAGGGCAGGATACTGCTGTAGTCAAACTAGAGGTCTGTAACATCTATAAGGAAATTAGGTTAGAACTAGTAGTTTGTCTTGAATACAAATGCAAGTGCACTAATGTAGTGTATTTTGTGTATACAGTCAGTGCTGTGGGAACAGTTACAGCAGAGCAGCAAAGGTGCAGTAAAACATGTGGGACAGCGTGACAGCACTCAATGAAACTAAGTCACGTACCCAGAAATTCAACTACAACTACACAGAATCAACAGAGCAGTTTGAGTTGGAAGGGATGGTTTAAAGACTACGTGGTCCATGGGCAAGGACACCTTCCTCTATCCCAGGCTTCTACAAGTGTCATCCAACCTGGCCTTGGACACTTCCAGGGATCCAGGGGCAACCACAGCCTCTCTGGGAATCTGTGCCAGGGTCTGCCCACCCTCATTGGGAAAAATTACTGACCAAGAACAATTGCTGTTAAAATTACCGTACCTTAACTCTAAACCCCCTGAACTAACGCTGATTTATTTCTTCTTGACAGATGCTCTTAAAAATCTCTCTGAAGGACTTTGACTGAGGAAAAAGAACTACACTGGATTCATGTAATAAATTTCAATCAAATTTAATCATTCACAGCACATTTAGGATCTGTTGGAGAAAATACTCTCTGCCACACAGAAACAGACGGTCTGTAAGTAGAGTTAAACTGCCCAGCAGTAGAAATGCCTTTGGTAAGAATATTGTTAGGCAGGGAAATTCAAATTTCAATAGCTGTGAAGGACTTCCCTCAATGGCATGGAGCCAGCACTCTAGCATAGTGTAAAAAATGTAAATATATACATATATATATATATATACATACACACATACCAAATAAACCCAGTAGTATTATCTAATACCAATTTTCTTTATATATATATAGTTCTAGCAGACTAGTATATATACCCTGCAGGAAGGAAAGCACTCTCTTTTCCGTGACTTAGACACTAAAGCCAAAAATTATTTGAAGGTGGTCTACTGGCCTAGGGCAAGGCTGAAATTATTGGTGGAAAAAAAGACAGGATAAGGCATTATATTCAAACTCTATTGAATGAGAGAGTAGAAAACCCCAAACGTTGCAGGGGGGCCTCACAAAAACCTTGTTATATGATCCAAATACAAAAGTTCAAACTTACTCTTAAGTCTTGGGTAAGCCGTGCAATCCTATTTAGTAAAAGAGCTGGGCTTTATCTTCTGAGGAGCTACAGAAATTCTATCATCACTTACCAAGAAGTAAGGTTTTAATACTTTAGGGATAATATGATCTGTTCCAAAGGATGTATGGAACTCCAAACAATGTCCCATTGTTTCTGTAAGGCCATGCAATAATCTTCCAGAACAGAAATAAATTTATTTCTGGGAAAAATTTTGCAAAGTTCCTGTATTATTAATTCCTTCTGTTTTTTTTTTTTTTTTTTTTCCCTTTCCAAATTGTTAAACAGCATTGGAGAGCATTACCTCCAATCAGAACATTTATTTTTTAAAAAACCTAAAGCTTATTTACAGGGGAGGAGGTTTTGCCTGAAATCATGTTTCAAACTATGAGATAAATGTTGATGTCTGCTGCAGCAATTTTCACTGGCACTGTTTAATATTGTCATTTTCTAGCTAGTATTAACTTTATAAAACTTTTTGTGGAAAACAAATCTCACTCAATTTACTAGTGATCTATTATAAACAATATTGAATGGATTTTCACCACTTGAATTATCACACAGTAGATGACGAATCAGGTCTGATTTTACTGTTCAAGGGATGAAATAGAAACAAATAAAAATCCCTCTCCTATCCCCTGATTATGAATAGAAATTAGTAGTAAGCTAAAGACATTTAAATTCTTAAGATGTGTTGTGCACATAAGTTTTTCTGATGAACTCAAAATGTTGGTCTCAAAATACCCAATTAGAAAAATATTGAAACATTAATAATTTCTTGAAAATGATTCTTGCTTATGTTGTTTCAAGCAGAGAATTACAAATATATATATAAAAAAATATCAGCAGGAAGTTCAACTAATAGTAAATGAGTCTGAGAAGACAAATCTGAATACTTAAAAAAATCAAGTTAAAATACTCTAGACAATTCTTTAGTTATGGAACCTCCCTTTAGCTATTTCTCAGTTCCACCTGCCTCAAGGAGCAAGTGAAACTAAGAAACCACTTTTTTAAATAATATTTTCTGGAAGCCAAGTAAAGTATTCCAGGAAGTTCAGCTCTGTGAGAAATTTGCAACTGCTTTCCTTTTTGATGTCCCTCCAGTGACAGGAAAGTCATTTGCCCCAGAGTGTGTATATAAATAAGAAAGAATAACTGCAAAAGAAGATATTTTTTTTCCCTTTCACAGTTCCTATGGAAAAGGGCATTAGTCAAAAGAAGTAAAGTATGCTGGATCGTGACTCGTATTCATTACAGCTTCCTCAAAGCCAGCTTGAGTTCAAAACCACATATTTTTAAATTAATAGGTATGGGATCAATACTTTTTTTTCTTTTTCCAGGATTAGTGTCCTGGCTTCTGACAGAGAAAAAAAAAAAATCTTGGATTTCTCAGTACAAAATCGAGAGTCTGTGACTTGCATATAGAGTTAGCCTTGGAAACTGAGTTAAAACCTTTGTAATACAGTTTGGAGTTACATTGACCTCCACTGAGCTCTTGGCTGAAAAAAGGATCAAAATATGGCAATTCTGTTGTAGATGTACAAAGAAAACAGTGAACTTGACAAGGGAAATTTTTTCATCTAAATGCTGCAGTTAATTTGACTGACTCTTTGTTTCTAGGCTCAGGCTCTAGATCATCAATGCCACATATATGCTAATTCACTACAGGGCTCCCAAGTGGAGAAAGAAAAATAATTCAGACATAGAACCATTTAGGTTGCAAGGAATCTTGGATGATCATCTGGACCAGACCCTTCTTCAAAGAAGGAACATTTCTGAAGCTATATCAGATTGTTAATTTCCATATGCTCCTCACATCCTGGTGCAGCTTAAAGGAATAAGAAATCTGCAGACCAGACTTGGAGAACTGAAATTTGCCTGTTCAATTTCCTACTGAAATAAAAATATAGTTTGCAACAAGTCAGTGTTTCTCTCATTAGCTTTCTCTCGCCCCTCCTCAAGAGTACTGGTCATGGGTAAAGTTTCTTATGTACAACATACTGCATAAAACACAAAGCAAAAGTTCATTCTATTTACAGCACAGAACTTCAAATGACATTTCAGAATTCCAAGGCTCCTCAATTCCATCTAAGATAAATTAATTCCAGCAGCATATCTACTGCTATGGACACTGTACCAGAGTAGGACAAGCATCACTGAATGGTTTGGGTTGGAAGACACCTTAAAGATCATCTCATTCCATTCTCCTGCCATGGGCAGGGACACCTTCCACTATCCCAGGTTACTCCAAGCCCTGTCCAACCTGGCCTTGGACACTTCCAGGGATCCAGGGGCAGCCACAGCTTCTCTGGCACCCTGCGCCAGGGCCTCACACCCTCACAGCAAAATTTTGTAATTTTATTCTCCTTAAGGCTTTATGGACAGTCAGGAGATACAGCCCTAAAAACATTTTAAAGCAATCTATGAAATAATAGCACACTAATGATACCCCCAGAAGGCAATAACAAAGGCAAATGATATTAAAAGTTCAGGAAAAAAAGTTCTGTCTGTCTTTACTGATGAACAAATTGAGAGTACACCGAGGACTGACTCTGTAGTGACATTTTATGTCATTTGAAAAGACCAAGGATGGTTAAAACACCAACAGGGTGACATCTGTGATGTGGGACACAGATGAGTTTTATACCTTCTGCACTGATGGATGGAGGAGAAGAACACTGTAAGGTATTTAGAATTTCATGAGAGGCATTGATGTGTAAGAAACTTAACTCAAACTCTACATTTTTGCTTTGAAACTGTGAATGTAGATTCCTATTATTAGGCTATATTTCCTCAGAAGCACCTTTCTGAGCTGCTTATGAGACAGATTAATATGAATGTGTAGTAGCATGAACTGTGTCAGCAATGATGCTTCCCATCTAGATAGAAAAAGCAGAGAGAGGAAAATGACGCTTTTTTTTTACCTTGCAATTATTTCTTAATGGTAATAAAGCAAAAGAGAACAAACCAAGATCATAACTCCTAATGGCTTTTAGATTTTTAGAAAATTTTTAGGCTTTTAGAAATTTTCATAGGTTTTGGCATGTTTTAGCATCATCCTAAGTGCTTCTGAAGCAAAGTCTCTCACCCAAAGCCTCACAGGGCTAAGCCAAGGATTCAGCACAGTCATTTTGATCTGCATCAAGTTCTTGAAGCCTAAACCTGCCCTCACATTTTCCCAGTTGAGTGGGAGAAGGGTTGATATTATTTCTCATTTCCTACAAAGGAGTCACACACCATTTCCCTGGAATCCTGCTGAACAGCAGCCTCAGGTGCCTTCCTGCTCCTGTGTGTGTCAGAAACAGTCTGTGGAAGTCTCTCTTTTAAGAAAAGTGCCGCAGCTGAGGCTCACCTAACACAGCATGGATCAGGCAGGCAACATGGAGCAGCAGCCCAAGTTTGCTGTCAGATGTAGGCCATTTCTCTTGTAGCTGAAGTATCTGCTGTGGACTGTAACTCAGGAAGGCTGTGCTTCTGGGTGAAAAAATAATATATAGTACATGGCTGTTGATTAAATTATTAATTTGTAAACCTTAGAGAGAAGCTAACTTATATAAAAAGTCCAAGCAGATAAAGACATACTGGATCATTATGACAATGAAAATAGTGTAAGGATACAAGAATGAGAAATACATTACAAGGTGTAACATATGCTTTATTTTTTGCTTGATTGCTTAAACGAGGTAGCAGTGGGAGACCACTATCCTGTGACAGTGCTACGCTCCATTGACTTTATAAACCAAAATAGAATTACCCCTAACTAATCTGAAGACAAAATTGCTCTATGGTAACTGTATAGATATTGCTCAGTGGAGGATATTAATTCATGTGCTTAGTTTGCCTATAACCAGAAAAACACTCCAACAAAATGCTGTTTGAATTTATGAATTCAAATGCAGTTATTTTTCTTATACTAATTATTCTTATTTCTTATTTTTATTATTATATCCCCTATACCCAAAGCAAACATGAATGCCAAAAAGTTTTTCATTTTTCATCTATTTTTTTTGCATCAAGGTTGAACTCTAAAATGCCATTCTGGATGAGGACATATTTATATAAATGTCTGCACATCCATGTGGCTAAACAGAGACTCCTGCATGTCTGTCAGTCCTCAAAATGCACCCTGGGCCTTTCCCAGCACAGCCATGGCTGGGATCTGACTTGCACATGGGGTTTGTGCAGTGTTTGGGGGCAGTGGATGCAAAGCCCCCTCTGGCAGGCAGTCAGAGCATAGTCCAAAGCATTTTGATGGAATTTAAGGCAGAGTCTCTCCCAGTAAACTGAAACTGCCAGAGCTTCCTCTCTGACCATGTTTATTAACATCTTTTATCTTTCAAAGTAGACTGGTCTCACCCCTTGCCCCTCTGGAATAGTGCTGAGACCAACCACAGCACTCACTATTTGAAGGGGGTGAATGCCAGCTGGTCCATGCCAAAAGATGTCAAGGACTGCTCTAATTATTTATTTCTATAAACAGTTAATTTTGGCATCTGATTCCATTGTCCTGACACTAATTTACTAGCAAAGGAGCAACCTGCAGGTATTAGCCCCAGGGCTGATGCAACTTGATGAGAATGGTGGGAACAGTTCCTTCCTGTGCTACCAAAAACACACTTCATACCAGGAAATTCTTGTGCCAAAATCATGAAAGAGTTGTCACAGTAACCCCTGGAAAAAACCCCTCTAAAATATATGGAAGGCTGGAGGCGAATATGAAAAGATAAAACTGGCACAAATATTGAGCATTTTTCAGAACAGAACTGCTTAGTTTAGAGCATTAGCTTTAGGTGACATCTTAAAGACAGAAAAACAAATGAGGTGTAGCAGAAAAACATTTTGATTAAGAGTTTGTAGGTGTATATCTTCAAAATATAGTATTTTACACCATTATTAAGAAATCACGGATTCATTGTCTTGTCTTGAGACTAACAGGATCTCATAAAAGCCTCTGCTCCTCATCTCCCTTCTTCTGGAAGATTTTTGTGCCCAAAAACTATTTTATTTTCCAAGAGATATGGGTTATTTCATGGCTGAATGGAAAGAGAAGGCAATAATGAGAATTTATTTTACACTAAATCTGCTTTGATTTTCAAGGCAAGAAGCTTTTTGGAAATGACATTTGACCTTAGGCTTTGATCCTGCTAAGAAAGTGTAGAAGCTTAAATATTTGCTCATATACATCCTGTGAATTCAATGGGATTTTTCACATTATGAGAAATACAGAAGAATGTGGAAGATTTGCTTTTGACTTCAGTGGAAACAGACCATGGAAAAATGTTCTTAAAATTCATGCAGCAAATTAAATACTTGGTATTTAGGATGCAGGAAAGTTTTATTTCTTTCTTTATGCAATCTGACAATTTATTAGTGGTTTTAATACCTGTGGCACCATCAAGAATCACATAATCATAGTTCTGCTTCTTCTCATGTCTCTGGTGGGTCAGGACAGAGCTGGATTAATTCTTTGTCACACCTTTCTCTAATATAGAACACTGGTGGTAACTCAGTGAGGAGCTACACACTTGAGAGACACCTTCTTACAGACACTTCAAATAAATCATTGCAGGAATTAACATATAAGCAGCTGAAGAGAATTGGAACAGTTTCTCTTCGTTGATTACACTTAAAAAAAAATAGGAAGGAGAAAGAATAGGACTGTAGATTTAAGTTCTCTACCAGGATGGAATACCAAATTCCATATTTTCCTTTAAAGTGTTCTGAGAAGGAAAAACAGGAGGAGAAGGGTGTGTTCTGAAGCACATCAGTGTGGAAGCATGAACAGAAGGGGAGGAGGGTTTTGGTGGCTTTACAAGAAATAAGTGTACCTGAATATCCAAATGCACCCTCATTGCTTTGGTGTTTACACCTGATTCAAATGTATACAAACACAGAACAGACAGGCCATTATATATTTTTGCATATATATGTATTTATGCATGTGCACACAGACACACAAGGGTGTGTTTGACAGATCTAAGGAAAAATAAGGCTCTGTACCCTGACTCACCCAGTATTGTTCCCTCTGCTGATGCCAGATTTCCTTCTGCTGCTTTGGGTCTTTTGTCAGTAATAAACATGTTACTACACTGATCAATGTGAGAAAGCAACAAATTTTGCTTGTCCTTTACACCACAGCCACTGTTAGGGTTCCTTATTTACAAGAGTTTTAAACCAATTACTACATTTTCCTGAAGCCTTTGGAGATCATATGAACTAGGCAACGAGTTTTATATTAAAGTCAATCCAATGGACATGCCAAAGATAGATTTACTTCTCTACTCTATGTAGTATTGGGAAAAAAACAACCAACCAACAAAAAAATCTTCCAAAAAACCTGGAAAACTATGATAAGATTTTCCTGATTCTTGCAGCTGGGTCAGAAATCCAGAATCTCAATGTTCTCACACAGGAAAAAAAAACTTCTGAATTGTTACAATCTTGCTGCTGATGTTTCCCATTTAAAGGTGACTGCTGCTCCCAAAAAAAGACTTTGCTTTCTCTCCAGTGGTTGTCTGGGGCAAGCTTTATATGAATTTCAAAGAATCAGATCTGGAGATCTTCTGCTTTGGTTTAGCAAAAACACCTCACCAGAAAATTTCAGAAAAACTTACAGAATGTCAAAGATTACCCTTTTTTCACCAGTGTCACTCAAGGTAATGCATGAGATGCTACCTTGATCAAAGGATTCAGCAAGGCATGGAAGTAGCATCTTTTAATCCAAGTGAAGCATCCAATCTTGAGACCTAAAGTGGCATCTTCCCTGAGTTCACTTAATTCTTGACCCTTTCGTGCTCTTTTCTGTAAACTTCAAGGACTTCATCTCATTGTCTTGGCCACGGTGAAGCTTCAGGTAGGAGGCAGAAAAAATTCTCTCTGAAGCTGAACTTCTGCAGATCCAGATGTAGCTAATGTTAAGGACCCAGAGAGCTTGTACAAGGGCAAGGGAATTGGGTGTATACAAAAGAAAACACTAACAAGCATGGAGGACAGGTAGATTTATTGATATTAACATGAGTTTTAGCCAGAATGAACTGTAGAAACAATCCATGATCAGCAAAAGAGCCCAAAAGAGGAGACAGAGGTACAGTTACATCATCAAAATTTCAACATCTCACTGCAGAACACTGTGAAAAGGAAGCTCTTACTGGGGCTGTACCACACAGTTTTGTTTGATTTTTCTCAGAGGTATTAGAAAGCATTGCAAATATGATAAGATCCACTGGAACATGAATTAACTAAAAAGATAACCATTGTGAAAGCATTCCCTGCTGGTTGTTTGAATGTATTTATCTTTCCAGAGAGCTCTGCTTCTAAAATCTTGGAGTGTGCACTCACATATATACACAGACACACACACACAGTTGCAATAAATACACAGACATATAAAAGGAAGATGAAACTTTTGCAGTTTCCATTTACAGGTCCAATAGAAAGACATCAAAGGAATGTTCTGACATTTCTGGTCATAATCCCAGGCTATGCTCAAAAAGAAGTGTTAACTGTGGTGTTCTGGCTTGATTCCAAGTTATATTCAGCTTACCTAGAAAAGGTACTTTCAGGTGAAAAGGTTATTCTTCATTCCCTCTCCAGAGACCCTAGGCAGATATTGAAGACAGAGTGGCTGCAGTGCTCTTCTCAGAAGTGGCTGCATTTCAGAGGTGAGGGAATAATCCCATTCGTTCAACTTCTGCCAGTGGATGTGCACTCATGGGAGAATCAAACTTTAAACCTGCAGGCTGGAAAATTATTTGGGACATTCCAGAGTAGAAAGACAGATTTTAAAACAAAAAGCAAGGAAGGCAAGAAAATAGGGGAAATGAGGAATTGATAAAGAGTGAATGAAGATGGTAAAGAAGAGAGGGAAAAAAGAATTAGGAATTCAGAGTACATGAATTATTTGAGATTTTTCTAGGTGAGCTCCAGGGAAAAACTGAAAAGTAGAGAAGCTCCTACTGAAGAAATGTACCAAATTGGTGACTCAACTTGGTGTCATGATTCTGGCTAACCCAGAATAATTTAGCCATAATGGAATGAGTCTTCTCCTTGTCAGAAATCTTATTATTCCTTGTGGTACTTGCCTGGATATTACAACCTATGGCAGAGGCTGGGCAAAGCAAAAGCTTGGCTCTTACTCTTGCTGATTTATAGAGAGGGAAATGAAGTCAGAATATGTGCAGATTTAACTGTAGTTTTTGGCTAAAATAAGAGCCAAGCAGACTTCTTGTTTCCTTACCCTCAGCAGAAATGATTGAGAGCTGAACAAAAGCTGCTGCACCAAGTTCCAGATGACTGAGGATATTCTTTCAACACAGGGTCATTCACAAGCCCAAATGGTTTTGACAGAACAGATAAAATTGATTTAACTTAAGAAAGCCACAATTTTTTTTCTAGCCAGACACCCATCAAACATTAAATATACAATGCAGAGGTACAGTGATCTTGAGCCAAAGCAGACTGTATTCTCTTAAGAGACCTGAGTGGTCTTTCAAATGTACAAAGTGCATCCTCTATCTCTTTAGGAGTCTGCCATGCTTTATTAGAGTCAGATCAGCTGCATGATGGTGTGAGTCAGGCAGAATTGTTCCTCCCTGTGCATTGAACTGTCAATATCCACCAGACCTCTGCAATTTAAACTGGTGTATAGTGTCTAGAAATGCTCCAGAAGTCCATACACCCAGAATTCCTCTATGAAGAAAAAGCATCATCAAAGGATGTATGTGGCACTTAGGAGGCATCTCTAGGCTGTAAAGGGGTTGAAAAATAATTTTAATTGTGCATTTTAATTGCATCTGGATCTTTTTGCTTGTTGAAGCCATGATTGCTGAAGGACATGGGTGATCTCCCTGGCTCTGTGTGGTTGTCTTGTCCCTGGCATTGTGGTGTCTGAGCTATGTCCATCTGCTGCTCCTTCAAGCAAAACATGCAGGGGGTGATTTTGATGCCTTTTGGGACTACCTAAAAACAGAGGCTGGACAAAATTAAGGGAATAAAAAGTAGTTATATTTAGTGGAGGGTCTTTGTCACGATCTGCCGTTAATACAGGCGGGAGTCGTGATGGTTCGTTTTGATCTCAGAGGTGCAAAAAGGCAAACAACAGGGGACAAATCAGTTACTCAAAGCAAAAATGCACTTTATTGTGTGCCAACAACTCAGTTTTGCGATAGAGGGAGAGTTAGAGGAAACAAAGTAAAGAGAGAGAGAGAGAAAGAGGGGAATGGGTATAGCTACCACCAAGACGGATGCCCTTGTGGTCTGGTCCGACAGACTCCGCGGTGTCCTCGCGGCCCCAGCCAATAGACACGTCTTCTGTGGGGAGATCTCAAAGGCTTCTCCAGAGGGTCGCTTTCTTATAGTCCTTTCCAAAGCGAGTGGCGTCTGGCCAAAAGGTGGGGAGATTTATGGGCCATTGTGAGGTGCTCCGAGACAGAACATGCAGTGGCGCTCCGAGAAGCAGCGATAGGCGTAGTACCTGTTCGAAGGCACTGTACCGTAGACAGCTGCTGGATCACTTTGCCACAGTGAGCACAGTGCATCAGCAAACAGTCCCTTGGCCAGCATCCACCTCGGCCAGGCCAGAACTCCTGTCCAGAAGCGGGTGGGGGTGCTTGGTAGAGCCTCTATCCTCGCGATGGTCGTGAGGCATATGAGGGGAACTCCGGACCGACCCTTACAGTCTTCACGTGCCTTTAGGGCAGACAAAGCCCCTCCCAGGGGCTACACCCAAAAATGGACCACAGGTCAAGGGTTTCATACTTTTTTAAGTTTGGTCCACTTGCACATTGGGGGTTAATCTTCCAATTACAGCTTCAGGTAATGAAGTAATTTACCCCAGATTTGCTGCTCCCCAACCTACTTTTGTTTACATTTCTCACTGCTTGAGACAGTGAGGTGTCCTTGATTCCCAGGCCTGGAGAGGAATTATTTTGTCTGACCAATATGGGAAAGCAGTAGCTGACACTCTATATGGAGTTTAGAGTTATACACTAAAAAATTGCAGGATTACAAATATATGAATAAATATAAAAGCTGAAATCCTAAGGCATCACTTTCTCTTTGCAAACAATTAGCAGGAATTAATCCTAGAACAGCAGAGATTTGGGGGAGTGTTGGAAGACTGGAAACAGGGAATTTTGAACTTTCTGTGCTGCCAGGCACTGATCCCCAAAAGAACACTGCTTTTGACTTGAAGCCTTGGAGAAGGCTTCCAAAATTAAGTGATAGAACTAGAATCACTGCTGTGTAGTTTAAATAAAAGTGCATATTGTCACATGGTAAAAGGTTTGGAATTTGGGGTTTTAGAGTATAGTAATAGGTATAGGACAAGATGGATGTTTTAAGACAAAGGTTTTCTTCCTTCTTATCCTTCTTCATAGGTTTAAGTAGTACTTTTTAATTAAATAGAAAATACCGCACTGCCGGTCACGGGTGTTTGATCATCGGGTCAAAAATAAAAATAATCTAGGTGCTACCTTTGAATTAGACTGTTTAGCCTTAAAAGATCTTGTAACAATCAAAATACATCACTATTTCTTAATTTTTAGCTTANGCAACATATTGTAAGAAAGGTAAGTTAGTCTGTAAGACCTGCATTTAACTCAATGCCTGTCCATGTGCTCATGACAAACCCGAGAGATATGATTAGACATCTAAAATAATTAAGACAGCATATTTCAGCCGTGGAAAAGAAATAAAAATGTGAAGACATAAATGCAAAAAACCGAAAAAAAAAAAAAAGAAGGAAAGTACTAGGTGAGAGTTTTATCCTCTGCCATTGTTGCCAGCCTTGCCCCCGTCCCGGAGCAGAAGTGGCCCCGAGCTCAGGTCGCCGGCTGCGGGGAGCGATGCCCCAGCATCCCAACATCCCAACATCCCAGCATCCCAGCATCCCCTCATTGTCATTCCGGCCGTGTCCCCCGCTCCCTGCGCTCGGCAGAGGTCAGCCCGAGGTCTGCTCCGGAGCATTAATGGGCGAGCAGCGCTCGCCAGCAGCTCCTGCCGCTGCTCCGGCACTCGGTCCCTGCACATCAAGGCACACCCGCTCCCTTCCTCCCTCTCTGCCTTGCAAATGACTCTG
>VXBI01014663.1:1080387-1117887 GCA_013397375.1 Toxostoma redivivum | reverse complement strand
GAGGATGTGGATGAGAGGAAAAGTCTGGGCAATTCAAGCTCTTTGACTTTCAGAAGCGAAGTGACAAGACATAGAAACCCTCAAGAAACCCTCTATGGCTAAGCCCACTTTTTGCCCCTAGTCTTGACAATAAATAAAGCTCCTTGATAAATTTTCTTGGCTCTCAGAGGGATTTCATCCATTTGAAGGAAAAACTTCTCACCAGAACACACTGAATGAGCCTTCACAGGAGGTTTGTTTGATGGCAATACTTGGAATGTTCTGGGTTACTGTCCAAGGCTTTTGAACTGGGAATTGGGAACAGAGTGAGGGTATTTTACCTCAGCTGAACCCAACACCATTTTTTAAAGCGTTTTGAATTTTGCAATTCGTGATGTCCTTTACTTCTCCATTTAATTTCTTTGATCTGTCAGAGTAAATGCCTTCTGATTTGAGCTGTTTGGGGTTTTCTCCTCAGCCTTCCTGCAAAAGGTTTTGCTGCTTAGCACAGGACATCAGTGACTGTTGTAGATTAACATATTTTGGATGGTCTGTGTGGACAGCATTTGAAATTCATTTTGTTCATGTGACACATAACAGTTCAGATTCAATGCGTACAGGTGGAAAACTGAAATAAAGGCAGTTAAAAAGAAAAATTAGCCAAAAAATCAAAGTATCTTTTAAGCACCAATAGAAGAAATAATTTAAAAAATTTCCTTCTGTTCTGCCATTGCAATTCCTAAGTCCAATCTTGATTCAAAACTATTTCTTGTTTTTATCAATTCAATTTATCTATGTGCAGTTTGAGAAGACTTCCAGGGGCTATCAACATGTATCTAGTGCATCTTCCTCACATAGCACCAACCAAAACTGAGAATAGTCTCCCTTTCATGTGCTTTTTAGTCACACTGCATGTGAAATTGCTCAGCCACTCCCTGTGGTACAGGGGTGTTACTACTATTTTGATAAAATAAAAGAGTAAAACTATTCCCAATGTCCTGTTTCTCCCTCAGAAAACTGATGGAAAGGAGATGGTGCTGGTCATGTTCATGGCCAGCCTCTGAGTCAGGACATTCCCTCTGACCCTGCAACCCCAACAACTTTCTTGTTTGTTGTTGCACGCAAGGAAAATGATCCACACATCCAAATCTTGGTCATCTTCTAAACACTTTCCAAACAAAAAGATGTAGTCCATGAGCTAGAAATTTAGAAATTTCCTGGAAAAAAAAGATAGGAGATGGACTGTCCAGCTTCCTACTAATTCTCAGGGAATGTGGCATGCTGTGCTATGCCTTTGTCCCTCTGCATCACAGATCCAACTAAAAAGGGGAGCATAGGTACCTGTACTGAACAAGACAAATTACACAGAAAAGCATTCTGAGAACATGACAAGTTACACCCTGAAGAGGGATTGAGTATAGGCATTGATGTCTTGAGGGTTTTCTAGGCTATCTCTCCTGTAAAAGAAAGAAATTGGCTTTTTCAGTTTCCTATTCATCTTACCTTAAAGTAGACATTTGTACATCATATGAATTCTGTCTTAAAAGTACTCCTTTTCCCTTTATAAAGGAAAGACTTCCTAAAAAAATAATCTGCTTAGATGTTGACAAGCATCATATGAATGTCTAATATGAGATCATCTGATCCCTTCCACATGAGGGAGTTGGAACTATATGATCTTTAAGGTCTTTTCCAAAATCAAACCATTCTCTGAATCCTACCTTTAGGGTTTTGGAGATGTCAGTCTGACCAGCTCAGTGGTGGTATTTGGACCTGTTTTGTTGCTTTCTTCTTTCTGGTATATCCCTTTCTCTGGGATTAAATTGAAACTGAAATCAACCAAGGTTTTTCAGATGTTTTTGGAGAGCTTATCCATGTCACCACCTGAATCAGTGACATCCTTTACACTTGCCTCCCTCTTACAGTAAATGGTAATTTAATACACTCAGTCAAATTCAAATTTTCACACACAATCCTTTAAATGCAATTAATTTTGAAAGAAATGTCATGTTACTGGGCTCAAAGTGGACACTGGCTAATCATGGCAATGGGAATAAGATCAGCACTCAAAGCAATGGGGGAAAAAAAAAACTTCTGTGGAGCATGCATTTGGGTTTAACTTCTGCCACAACTTCATTCTGCTGCCTCACAGTAAACACTGTTTATACACATCTGCCTGTGTTATAAATAACAGCTAAGAAGTCATGGAAAGGGGTTCAGCAATCCTATGTGAATTATGCCTTCATGTAATTTTGTTATTTTCAGACAACATCAGTTAAAATAAATTTGTGTCAAGCATCTTGCATGTTAAAAGAACAACAGAAAGTCTGACTTGCCATAAGCTGACATATATTTAATACAAAGGGTTGCTCATGCAATATCCTGAATTTGCTATGTAGCAGATCATCCCTGTAACGCTGTGGGTGAAGGAATGAAAGGAGTGCAGCAGGCTCAGTTTTAAGCATGCAGTTTACATTAATCACCAAAGATTCCTGTGTAATTAGTGGAGAGAAATCAGCACTCCAGGCAACTTCAGCTTTCAGGTTTCTCAGAAGAGATGGAAATATTAATCTTTTGGAAATATTAATCTTTCTTGCACTGATGAGAAGTAGCTTAGATGAATAACATAGACATCTCATTTTCAGATGACTAACTTTCCAAAATGAAAGACATCAGCAAGGATTCAGGCTTTCTGTAAGGTAATTATTCCATTTACCTGGCTGTCAGGAACACACCTGGCCTTTCCCAGGGCAGAAGTGTTGGCTATGTAGAGAATTCAGGCACTTTAGGAAGACAGGTTATGACTGTAATACCCTGTAGGAACATAGGTTTGACTGCAGTGGGAATTAGAAAAATAAAAATAATGTTCATGTAAGGCTGAGACTCTCTGAGTGAGTTTCCTTAGGGTTTTGTTGTACCTTATTAAGAACCAGATTTCAGCATACATTCTGCAAAATGCCTTTTTTGCACTGGAGCCATGTGGATATGACAAATTCATTCTGCTATAAACTTTGTGCCTTGCTGAGAAATCATATACTCCAGAGGAACATATGTATATATGTTTCCTAACTATCTAAAAATGTAGGTAGAAGTAAATGTAGATAAGGTAGAAGCAAATGCAGATACATGCATATGCAGACACAAATATGTGAATTATCCACATATACACATGTAGCTGGTTAGTGTTTTTTACAGTCAGAGAACAGGTTTGCCTTCAGGTATTTCAATTTAATAATATGAAGCACCTCAGCTACACTATAACTGTTAAGCTGAATTTTGTTTTGCATTTTGATTATAAATTAGAAGAGCGGTACATTAACTCTGTTTTGAGGATAAGATTTAAAAAGGGCTCTGTTTATTAAGCTGCTACTGTGGTGATATTTTCAGCATACATTACATTTATAATTGACTTATTAAAACTTATACACTGCAAATTATAGTGATAGCACCCACAGGCTAAGAAATCATCAAAATATATAATGGCAATTTAAGGCGGTTTGTATCCACAAATGGGAATTTTTATCTGGTGTTCTCTTGTTCTAATGTTTTACTCACAGCTTTTGCAATATTCAAATATGTAGCTGAAATGCTGCAAAGAGATATTGAAAGGCAAGCATGAAAAAAACCAGAAGGAGAATTGGGTGATTTAAAAAAGAGTCAAAGTATAGCAACAGAAGACATTTCAGGTAGGTTTTACTTCAAACTTAAAGGAAAAATAAGGGAGTCAGCTGGGTCATCTTTTTATTCTAAGCAATGGAAAAGGTAGACTAATCCCTAATACCTGGTCTTCATAAAAATATATCATTATTTCCCTGTCTGCATTATTAGAACAGTGGAGATTAGCACAGTGAAGATTGCAACAAATTCAGAAATAAGGGCCATAAAAACAACTGACCTCCTAATGACATGTAATGAGCTCCTAATGACTGCCATAAAAATGTTTATCCTCCTGCCATGTAGGCTGCCACAAAAGAGCAAACAAGGAGTGTTGTGATAGACCCCAATTTATCCAAGCTTCAGTTTGGATTCCTTTGAATGTGTTTGGTGGCAGCTCAATGACATGGACTTTTTCAGGCTTGGTGACACTGCACAAAGGTGGTCTGCAGATCAGAGGTGGGGCTGAGGAGGTGCCAGGCAGCAGGACAAGAGAAAACAGCACAAAGCTGTGAGTGACAGCCTCTGTCACTTATCACATAGCCCAGCTGCATAACCCATGGCTGTAGCACTCTACATCATCTGTGATTCTGCAATGATTGGTTTCCTTTGGCTTTCCACAGGACTAAGTAGCTAAAGATAGACTGGCCCTTATCAGCTGGTAATCAGGATGGGAGGTTGAAATTTAGACTTTGTTTTCAGCCTCTGCTGACAAGGATGACAAATTTAGACACAAAATGGCTAAAATGCAAAAAGATCACAGAGAATTGTTGCAAGATGATTTATTTTCCTAGTAATAGGAATATAGTGCCCTAATACACATGAAACATCCTCCCACAATCAGCAGAAACAATAAAAGGACCTAAGCCAGATCAAAATTCTTTTGAAGAGCAGCCAAAGGTCAGGAAGGACACCTTAAAATGCTGTTAAGGGGAAATAATCTTTATTTTTGGTGTTGTGATGACTGGAAAGGCTGATCTGGAACAGAGACTAGACAGAGTAAAAGGAATAAAATAGGTATGTATTGAAAGGATACATACACCTTGGGCAGTGCAAGAACCTGGCCAGGGCTACACCCAAATCAAATCCAAGTGGGATCCATGAGTTTTTACACTTTTATAAGTTTTGGTTCATCTACACATTGGGGTCAATTATCCAACCACAGCCCCAGGCTATGATGTCTCAGCCCCCTGGTTTGCCCCCTTTCCCTCACTGTTGTTTCTGCTTTTTGGGTACCAGCTGTCCTTGATTCTCTAGCTGGGAAGGAATTGTTTTGTCTAACCACTCTGTGAAGAGAATTTACTAACACCTAGTATGAAGGTTCAGAATTACACACTAAGCAGCAGAGAATCTGAAAAATCTAAAAGCTAAAACCCAAGGCATCCGTTGACCTGGTCTACATTGGCTATAAAGGGAGCTTTGTCACCTCATTTGAGTATGGAGATCTGTATTGCTGCTCTGCAGACATTGAAATGTGGTTTCCTCAGCGTGGAGCTGAATGGCACTTTGTCAGGGTAAGCAAATTGTTGTTAATTGGTAAAACAATGATGAGTCGTGCCACAGACCATGTCTAGAATCACAAAACTCAGAACCGAGCCAGGAATTTAAGTGACTCCCACTCTTGATACTGCCATAAGTCAGCTCACCTCTCTCATGGTGGTTTGAGCACTGGAATTTAAAATATATAAAATTATAGGTAACAAATACAACTTACACAGGTGCACTTAGACTGAGGTTTTTGAAGCCAAGATACCTTGTCATGAACCTGCACATTCCTGGGTCTCACTTCTTCTCTACATTTTGAAAACTTCTCTTCTTGCTTCCCCAACTCAGAAAATAATCAAACAGAAATACTGGGAAAGTTTCAGCAAGTCCCTTTCACTGCAGGGTTTTGTGCAAGGTCTATCACAGAAATGTATTGTGCTCTGAAATTTGACAGAGCTATGACAAGCCTTAGGTAACTCTGGGTTGCTCACAGCCAAGAACATATCCTGAAATTATGTGACATCCACTTCACTGAGGTATTTATTGAATGTCACTGAATGTGGCGAGTCAGGCTACAAAATGCTGAGACAGATATGGATCAAGTCCAGAAATAAACACCTTTCAGTTCTGTTGAAAGATGGTGAACATTGCATCTCACTGCAACCCTATGTCAACACAATTTAAGTGAAGTCTGGCTGAGGCTTTGCACCCATGAAATAACATTTATGGAAACACTAATGGCCATTGTAGCAAAATATACAAATCACAGAACTTAGAGAGGCTGAGCTCAGAGCTGCAGTGTATTTTCTAGGATGGAATATGTTTTCTCAGTGCATCTTCCACTGATATTTATATTTATTATCTAACCAAAGGTGTTGGTGTATTAGTGTTTCTTTAATTTTAAATGGCAGCTCTTTTGCTAGTGGATTGTATTAGACCCCACAAATGCAGCTGAGTTATTCATAAATAATTTGTGTATCATAATCTTGGAAGGATAAGGGAGAGAAGCCATGAAAACTTTCATTGAACAGCTTTCATGATTTTGAATGCTGCCTGATTTCTATCTTTTCTGCTGCCACTTACATCTGTAATAAACTATTCAATGCATATGAAATGTTAATCTTGACTAATTTAAGTGGATAGCTGTGAATGTTCTCTTTTAATTTGTTTATTAAAATATTATCACAGAGGAAAAACACATTTTGAAAAGGAGCCACAAATAAAAGAAATATAAAAATATTTGCAATTTCATTAGTTCCTGATGGGATCTTTGTTATGGACAGGTCTGGACAGGGTAAATGAGAAGAACAAAAACATTTTTTAAAAATTGAAGTCCAAAAGACATCAAATGTTTTTTAATTGAGATTGGAAGCATTCCAAGTTTGACTTTCAAAAAAGGCTTTGATTTACAGTAGTTCATGTTGGGCTCATGTTGTGCCTGCCAAAAATCCAAAGTAGATCAGAGCTTTTTTTGAAATAAACACAAGCCTAATCTGATGTAGGTATTTCAAAACTCCCACTGCTTCAGTTGTAACATTGTCTGTTACTGAATGATTTATAATCATCCCTCTACAAGCACATTTCTACTAGGCTGAGGGTGATATATTTTAACTTTGGGACACAAGGACATGTTTAAATTACAATTAATGGAGCCCCTCCACTGTTTTGATAAGTATTTGTGAATTAGGTTGTCTCTGTTTTCCTGTATATTAGACAAAAACAGTAGCTGGGGTACAAGGGTATGATAGAGTATTGCTTCTTTGCTTTTTCACTCAGTAGAAAAGGGACAAAAGGGCAATACTGCTAATAAACACTTTAATCAACTATACAGGAATTCAGTTCCTTTCTAAAAGAAGAAAAAAACTACCTAATTTCGTAAATTTTTTTTTTTAAAGATATGTTCACAACTGGATATTTATTTATAACAAACCACTTTATTCAAAGTGATCATTTAATGTTGGTGGGGCAGGATTTGCCTCAGCTCTGTTTAGGTATCTAAAAGCAAAATGTTTTTCATTTCCACAGGGATAGATTCCTTCTGGAGTTGATCCCTCGATGTTCTCTATCTCACAGAGGGCAGCTCTGACCACTCTGACACTGGCAAGAGTATTTACCCTCAGGAATATCAATGTGGGACAACTTTTCCCTCCCCAGAGGGAAATGCTCACCTCTTAAGTTGGCAGGCTGATGCAGAAGTTGGAATAGGGGATGACCTGGAGTGGTGGTGAGGCCAGTGAGAGCTGCCCAGTCACAGCTTGGTCAAGGCTCCTACAAGGAATGTGGAGAGGAACTGTTAACAACAGCAGGTTTACACTGGATATTGGGAAGAAACTCTTCCCTGTAAGCGTGGGGAGACTCTGGCACAGGGTGCCCAGGGAAGCTGTGGCTTCCCCTGGATCCCTGGAAGTGTCCAAGGCCAGGCTGGATGGGGCTTGGAGCAACCTGGGCTGATTTTGGCTAGGGCAGAGTTAATTTTCTTCACAGTAGCTGGCATGGTGCTGTGTTTGGGATTTGTGCAGAACAAGTGATGATAATATAGAGATGTTTTTGTCATTGCTGAGCAGGGTTCACACAGAGCCAAGGCCTTTTCTGCTTCTTGCATGGCCATGCTGGACAGGAGACTGGGGGTGCATGGGAAAGGGAGGAAGCACAGCCAGGACAGGGGACCCCAGCTGATCCAAGGGATATTCCAGACCATGTCATATCATGCCCAAGTGAGGGGAAAAAGGAGGAAGGAGGGACATTTGGAGTGATGATGTTTGTCTTCCCAAATCACTTGTACTCATGATGGAGTCTTGCCCTCCTGGAAATGGCTGAACACTTGCCTGGCCCTTGGAAAGCAGTGAGTTAATTCCTTGTTTTACTTTACTTACATCTGTGGTTTTTTCTTTCCCTATTAAATTGTTTTTATCTCAATCCATGAGTTTTCCAGCTTTTACTCTTCCAATTCTCTCCCTTACCTGCTGGTGGGGAAGTGAGTGAGCAACTCCATGGTGCTTGGTTGGTGGCACACTTGTGGAAGGTGCCCCTGCCCATGGCAGGAGGTTTGAAACCAGAGGATCTTTAATTTCCCTTCCAACCCAAACCATTCTGTCACTATGATTGCTCAATGCCAGAAGCAGTAGGAATGGTTTGGGATCAAGGGCTTCAATCTGGTCTGAGTTCTACAGTGGCTGGTCTGAACAAAATGCTGCAAAAACAGGACTGAAGTGGAGCAGTCCTTGAAGTACTCAACAATTTTTAAAGAAAAGCTTGTCTTGTAAATTAAAAAAAAAATATAAACAAAAATAATAATGTTAATAGATTTTTTTCCCCTATTTAGGAAGCACAGGAAAACATGCAGGATATGCTGATGAACTCTGGGCTAAGTTTCTGAAAATCCAGAAAGAAGAGTATGTTTTCCTTTCTGTCTCTCATTTTACATCTTAGGTGTAAAAAACAATCCCTTTGATTTTCAAACTTCAGTATAGAAGTTGAAATACTGATTCCTAACTTCATTATGACAGGGATATATGTTTTGTCATTATGGACATATTCCCTGAAAAAAAAATGTAATGTTGCAAATGTTTTGGCAGAACAATAAAGGGAGGTTGATAAGAAGGCATTTTACAAGCATCAATTATAATTTTCAGATTAGAGAAAAAGCAGAGCAGAAGAACAATGGTTAAAAAATTCTAATACGTTCAGGCAAATATTAGAGATTTCAGGTTAAATATTTCAATTCTACAAATAGAATCTGTTCTCTCATTAGACACATTTCTCTACTCTTTCCACAAAAGCAAACTGTCTTATTTCAGATAAACTTTACATCTAATTAAATTATGTCACCTTTTTAACCTGCCACATCAGAAGAACCAATCAATATATTTCACATTTTGATGGTTGGAAAATCATATGAAATTTTTGAAAAACATTCCATAGGTCAAATTTACAGTGCTATAAAATTCTTCAGTATATTCTAGGCTGTTTGAATCTACATTAAAAACCACTGGATTTTATCATGGCAGTCCTGAATGATGACCTAATCTGACCCTGTGAATGATATTGTACATTAAAAATTAGAAAGGCAAAGAGCAGTTTGCTTCTAAAACCTCTAAAAAAAGAGCATTTTGTTAAAATGAGAACACCACTTCACTCTGAATTTTAATGTTTTACCTGTTTATTTTCTTTCTTTGTCTCTATTTTCAGAAAAAAAATATTTATTTAAGGAAGCATATGTCAGATAGACTGAGATATCTGGTGTCTTCTCACTGGAAGGAGTTAACCATCATCCCCAAACAGTGAGATGAATCTAATAATCAAATATTAAGCTCCCTTGCATTAGTTTGGGTGAAGTGGCAGAGATGCTAAGTTTTATTTTAATATGTTAATCTAATAAAATGATGCAGTTTATTTCATATCTTCAGGGAGAGGTGCTGATATTATCTCAACTTTAGATGCATCCTCGCTTGCCTGTACAGATCAGCCTTCCACTTTATCAGGGTGATGTTACTGGATATGGCAATTTATAATTGGAAATGGCAGCCGGGAGATTTTCTAAAAGCATTGGCTTTTTTTCTGAATACTGTGGAATTTCATTAATTATTATTATTTTGACTATGAAAAGAGGATTTGCCCAAGGGCAGTTTTGAGGCTCCTTAAAGATTATATTCCTTCATGGAAAGTTGCCAAGATTTCAAATTTCTCTGTCAAGACACTCAGCTTTTTTTTTGGTGGGAGGTGGCTGGAGTGATGGGAAGCATTTACAGCTTTGGGAAGGAGACCTCGATCATTTCTCATTCTCTTTGAGGCTTTTTTACCTCCCTGGAGTGGGGGCAGCTGTCACAAATTGTAGCCTGCCAAACATTCCTCACCAAGGCTGCTTTGTACAGCATGGGGAGGGATTTTTTTAGCCCCTTTCCTTGGGCAGGGTGTATCCAGCTCAAGGCAGGATGAGTCTAAGCAGGGTGGGGTTATTTGTGACCTGTCACATGCCAGGGAATAACTTTGCTTCCCAGAAAGCCATTTCGGCAACACAGCCCAAGAAATAAATGGGAAAGGGAAAATTTGATATGAGTACTGAAATCTGAAGCTGGGAATCACAGAACTTTAGAGGCAGGGAATGGTTGAGGTTGGAACCTCTAGAGTTCAACTTGTCCAATCCTCCTGCTCAAGCAGGGACATCCAGAGCCAGTTTCAGAGGATATGTCCAGCTGGCTTTTGAATATCCCCAAGTGTAAAGAAGCTACAATGTAAACCACCTTGTAAAAATGGACATTGTAAGTAATGAAAGTACTGGTAAATAGATCTATTTTGCCTAGGCTGTGGAAGAAAAGGGCTAAAGGAAGAGCAGGTGTAATCTTCTGCAGTGAGGGGAAATAAAATGAGAAGCTGAATTGCGATGTTTTACCAAGACCTGAAAATTATTGCAAAACTTTTGAAAGCTAGAACTCCCCACCAAAGAGATCCTTGTGGAACAACTCTCTTCTTTCATCCTCTTCCATTGCACACATGCAGAGCAAATGAAGATCACGGTCCTTTTATACTCTAAGCCCTTCAAACAATTCCCAGCTGAGGAACT
Organism: Toxostoma redivivum; assembly: GCA_013397375.1. NCBI lineage: Eukaryota > Metazoa > Chordata > Aves > Passeriformes > Mimidae > Toxostoma > Toxostoma redivivum. The sequence continues at coordinate 1,107,209 of VXBI01014663.1, read as the reverse complement.
AAACAAAAAGAAGTTTGGATCCACCCAAGGGCTTCGAGTGACTCACCGTGTGGAGCAGAGAAGTCCTTGTGATGAGTCATTTTTCTTTTGATGCCAGTTTAAAAGTAATTAAATAAAAGGTGAGGATACAGCGTTTTACATCTCCCTTCACTGCAGTAGTTAGATAAAACCAACATCAGCTCTAATTCTGAAGCCTCAAGGTGCAAGTATCCTGCCTGACCATGACAGGAGGTTTTCGCCTTCATATCAGTGCCTGCTGGAGATGAAACCTCCATGGGCATTGCTCCAGGAGAACTACTGAAGTCAATGCTCCACACTGATCAGATGCAAATCAAATCCCTCAAAGGCTGGACTTTTTGGTCAAAGACTTGATGATCTTGGAGTTCCTTTCCAAACCTGATGTTTCCATGATTCCATGAAATAAGACACAGCTTCCACTCCACCTGATCAGCACAATAACAAAGGGGCGATAAGAACAAAAACAACTCTAAGAGCCTTATGAAGGGAAAGACTGACAAAGATGAGTTTCCAAATAATTAAAAAAATATTCATCTACCCCTTTATCTTTCCTCTGTAACTTACTTTCAACTTTTAAATCTGTGAGAATATTGGTTTTCTTCCATTCAGGGAAAAGAAAGGGCTAAAGCAGAGAGGTGATAGCTAAGGAAAATATGCAAAGTTTTCTGAAATATGCAGGACAAATAGCAGAAGGGGGCTCTTTTAGTCAAAACTTCAACTTCACAAGTCAGCACTCCTGTTTAGCGAGGTTTTGCAGGCCAGGATACAGACTTTGGACCCCCTGGTTTTGTCCATCCATAGTTATTTCCTGTGGATCCATGGGAAGGTTTAAAGTTGGAGTACTCAGCTGATGGCTGCCTCTCCATCAACAAGTAAGACCACACACCTTACAAGAAATCAATGCTAGGAAGGACCTCAAGGGATGGGTGTGGCCTTTAAAAGGAATTTAAGTTCTTCAGCATTTGTACTTAATCAATTCCTCAGCCATAACCAGTAAGAAAGTTTGTGCCCCAAAGGGGGAAACTGCTCCCATCTAATTCTTTTTTTCTTTTCTTTCTGTTTTCTTCTTGTTCTTTCTGCTCTAGTTTTCCTCCTTTCTGTCTGTTTTCTCTAGTCTTCCACTTGTCTTTCTCTCCCTGCAGCAACTCCTAAATCACAGACTCACCCTACTCTCTCTACTGAACTGATCAGCAGCAAAAGAGATTTAAGGCACATGCAGAAACTTGAACACTTTTGAATATAATTTTCCTTTGCTTTACTTCACAGTGAAAAAATTGGGAAACATGTCACAGAAGGAAGTATTCATAGCTGCTAATATTTTTATTGCAGAAACAAAATGAAGCAAAAATACAAGGACCTGCATACCATACTTAGGGCATTAATTGTGCTACATAAAAAAAAAATTCTCCTGTGATTTGAGGTATAATGGTGCATATGTAATTCCAGACATTTGTGTCCAGCTTTTAACCCAATTGTATCTTTGATGATGAACTGCTTTGGTGGATTTGGCATTTGGACTCTTTATAGTTCACTGTCTTTCAGTTTTCTTCATTTTTGAGTCATCTTAAAGACCAGGTGAGCCAAAGGGGCACAAGTGAGGAAAAGCTCCTGTGGTGATTGTTCTCTGGAAAAATTATTGAAGTGGCATTTGAGCTATGACTAATTTATTTAGTATTCAGAATTTAGTGAATTCTTTTGTCACATCACCCATCATAAATAAAGGGAAAAAAAAGAAACCTGTTTGATGCCTCAGGCATGTTTTAGTTCGTTGTTCAGGTCAGTTCATTTCAATGCTTAATTTTTAATGGTTCATTTAACATAACTGTTTAGACTTGAAATATTTTCACATAAAAACCTGGGGTTTTGGGGTCAGTTGCTGTCACCTCAAAACATTTTAAGTCTTAGATGACAGATTCAACATCAGTTGGAAAAGGTGGTCTCGTTGTTTGGGCACTTGAATGGGACTCAGCAGACTCAAGCTGAATTTCAATCTCTGCTACTGATTCTTGATGTGACCTTGGGTAAAACATCTACGTTGCATCTCCAAAGATTTTTGAGTACAAATAGTTCTGTTCACACAGCCACTCACAAAGTTTTCCTGTTTGCCACACAGTGTCCTTCCTGTGGAAGAAGGAGTCTAGTGCATAGAGAAAAATGACACCCAGCAGTGTCAGAGGTGCCCAAAATTACACATTTTTAGTGAGTATGGGAGCTTCTACTTAAAAATTATTTTCTAATAGACAACATGTTTTTAAAAGGCAAAGTTGTGGTGCAAGATTTACTACATGAGCTGCACAGTTTCAAGCCCTCTATTAAGTCTTCCCCTCTACATTTCGTCTTCATTCTGCAGGATCAAGAACCATAGAATCCCAGAATGGTTTTGGTTGGAAAAGACCTTAAAGATCTTCCCTTAAAGCCCCTTCCCATGGGCAGGGACACCTTCCACTATCCCAGGTTGCTCCAAGCCTCATCCAACCTGGCCTTGGATACTTCCAGGGATCCAGGGGCAGCCACAGCTTCTCTGGACAACCTGTGTCAGGGCCTCAGAACCCTCACAGGGAAGAATTTTTTCCTAATATGCAATCTAAACCTACTCTCTTTAAGTTTGAAGCCATTCCCTCTTGTCCTGTCACTGTTGTAAAAGTCTCTCTCCATCTTCCTCCTGCAAGCAGTGGACGGCCACAATTAGGGCACCCCAAAGCTTTCTCTTTCTCTTTCTCTTTCTCTTTCTCTTTCTCTTTCTCTTTCTCTTTCTCTTTCTCTTTCTCTCTTCCTCTTCCTCTTCCTCTTCCTCTTCCTCTTCCTCTTCCTCTTCCTCTTCCTCTTCCTCTTTCTCTTTCTCTTCCCCTTCCTCCATCTCCTCTCCAGGCTGAACAATCCCAATTCCCTCAGCCTTTCCTCCCAGCAGAGCTGCTCCATCCCTGGTGCCTCCTCTGGACTCTCTCCCTGTCCTTCCTGTGCTGAGCCCCAGGGCTGGAGGCAGCTCTGCAGGTGGGCTGTATCCTCTGCATATACTGGCTACATACCATGGCTTTCTTTCTCCTCAGATAGAGGTAATTCTCATTAGTAATTTCATAATGAAGACCGCTGTTTACAGGAAGGACACAACCTGACTTTTTGTTAAGTTCTGCCCAAGATCATTACAAATTTACAGATTAGATGCTTTTTTATATAATAAGTAATTAATTATTTCACTGAACTCTTAGCATTTTCACCTTCACAACTTTCCTACATTCTCCAAAAACAAACCCATGCATGTAGAACAGTGTTAATGGTGCTTGCAGTGTCTCTGCAGGTAAGTGAAATAATCAAGATATTAAAATCAGGGTTGTAGTGACTGAAAAGAGGGAAATAGATCAATGATGGATTATATTCCTATTGTCAATTTTTCTCTGGTCTTTAGACCAAGAGCAGGAGCTTGTCTTTGAATAGGTACAGATATCTATGACTGATTGCTACTGAGTGCATTGGATGCAAAACACTCAGATTTGCACCCAAGCCCACACCTGGAGGAAGAAAATCACAGAATCATTAAAGTTGGAAGAGACTTCCAAGGTCATCAAGTCCAATCTTTGACCCAACACCACCATGGCAACCACACCATAGCACATGTGCCACATCCAGTCATTTTTTGAATACTTCCAGGGATGGGATGGTGACTCCACCACTTCTTTGGGCAGCTATTCCAAAGTTTAACCACTCTTTCACTGAGGAAATTCTTCCTGATGTTCTACCTGGTGCAGCTTGAGGCCATAAATCCTTCAGAGTTTACATTCACAATGGCCTGCACTCAACTTCAAAGCACCTGACCTGATTGCTGACATTGTCACAATTAAGCATTAGAATTCAAAGCATTTTATATATTTTCCTCAAATATTCAGATCTCTTTATATTCAGACTTTATGCTTCCACTGCCTAGTCTAGTGAATGTCAATTGTTAAAATAAATAAAAACTAAAAATTAATATTTTTCTTATGTATATACAATGTGTATCTTGGACCAGTTACCCTAATAAAAAAATAAATTCCAAATACTATGAGATCATGACATTGCTGTGAAATGCTGGAATAATTCATAAAACTATGCTGTGATTCTGCAACTGGGGTAGATAGATAGTAATAATTAGAGGAGAAGATTTTCTCTCCTTTCAGAAAAACAAAACAAAACAGTTTTACCTTTTTTCACTCACTTTTCCTGTCTGTGAAAATGATACATCACTATTTTGTGTAGGAATTGCAGGGCCAGGGCAAACTGTGGTTTAGCAGCAAGAATTTCAGGTTTCACTCCTGAGGGCTGAGTTATGCTTGTTTATGATTCTACCACCTACATGATAACAGCTTTCATTAAACCTCTTATATTTATTTTCATTATCAACTTTGCCTGTCTTATCCATGTGGAGTGTGCATTTTTGAGGACAGGGCTTTGCTTTCATGTGTTTGTGCAAGACCCAACAAAAGGAGACTTCTGTTACACACTTACTGCTATTCCCAGTGTTTGCCAAGTGCTTTCCAACCCTCTGAGGAGAAGGGGTCGATGTGCTACAAGGCATTAGCACTGCAGAGAGACCCAGACTTTGCTATATACAAATAGGCTGATTTCCCTGCCTTCAAAGGGAGGCAGGAGCCTGCTCAGAAATACTCCTCACAAAGCTGTTTATTGATGCAGTGAGACAGCTCAAGTCAGCTCCCAGATTTTAAAATCCAGGATTTAAGCATGAAATGCAAAACCCACTTGTTTTGTGGGGGGCTTATTAGACACTCTCAGCACTTGAGATGGGGATTTGCTCCCCCAAACAGCTTTCTCTGTCTTTTTTAATGTCAGTGATGCCTGGAAAGGCTGACCTGGAACAGAGACTTGACAGAGCAAAAGGAATAAAATAGGTATTTTTTGAAAGGATCCACTTTGGGCAGTGCAAGCCTGGCTAGGGCTACACCCAAATCAAATCCAAGATGGATCGTGGTCAGGAGTTTTACACTTTTATAAGTTCTGGTTCATCTACACATTGGGGTCTATTATCCAACCACAGCCCCAGGCTATGAAGTCTCAGACTCCTGGCCTGTCCCTTTTCCTTTCCTATTGTTTCTGCTTTTTGGGTACCAGTTATCCTTGATTCTCTAGCTAGAAAGGAATTGTTTTGTCTAACTACCCTGTGAAGAGAGCTTACTGACACCTAATATGAAGTTTCAGAGTTACACATTAAGCAGCAGAGATTCTGGAAAAATATAAAAGCTAAAACCCAAGGCATCATTTTCCCTTTTCAGAGGCTTGACAAGGCCTTTACTTTGTTAAGTCTCTATTCTAAACATCTACTAATAATAAGTATTTAATACTAGATAAGTATTTAACAATAACTAACTAACAACAGATAACCTATCTAATAGTAAATAAATATCTAACAATGGATAAGTATCTAAAGACAGTACATATGTAACAGTAAAAAAGCTAAAACCCAAGGCATCATTTGGGTAAGCAGAGAGCTCTTTCAGACACAATCTCAGTCTGCCCTTTGCCAGACCATCCCTCTGCTCCTCAGCTGCTTCCAAAAGCGCGCCCGGGCGCTCTCCCATCCCGAGGAATCCACACTGATGAGCTGGGAGCTGGCAAATCACCTGCAAAAGAGCAGGACAGCGCTTGAGCATCAGGGCTTCCCACAGGAGACATTATACCTTCAAGGGGGAGAGGCAGGAGGGGCAGGGGGGAAGCAGGGAAGGAGCAGGGAAGCGGAGTGGCGAGGCACCCGGAATGTCACTTACACTCGGTTGGCCACAGTTGTCAGGGTTCACTTCCATTAAGCTTCGTGTCAGTTCAGAAACTTTACACATGAGGCTGTGTGAAGCGTTCTGCCACTGCTGACTGCCCGGGGCTAGCCCACAGTACCTATCTTGTCACTGGTTTTCCAGAAAACCTCTCTGAGAATTAGCTGCATATGTTGGCCAGGCTAACCAGAGCAGGAGAGGTTTTGTCTCTTATTTGTCAGCTTGGGACTAGATATCTTAAATTATTATTATTATTATTATTATTATTATTATTATTATTATTATTATTATTATTTATTATGCTTGAATATTTTTATCTCATTTTGTAAGGGGTGGGTCTTGCTTTGGAGGTTTAAGGAAGAGGTAATTGTTATAAAATGCTGCGAAGGTTAACTGAACATTTAGTGTCATGAGAAAAGGAGAGGAATGATGGCAATGAGTTCCCTTATCACAAAGAAAAGTCTCCACTATGCACTTTTAGCTGTAAAAAAAGCATCAAAAGTAGCTGTAACAATGTGATGGGATTTCTTCTGAGACTGTATTTCATCTACCTTAAAAATGTAGAGGTTTTTATTAAGACAACTCCAATAAATTTTTGTTGCATTCAAAAAAGAAGAGTCTATTTCTATATAAATATTCTATACCGAGTTTGGAAAAGTCTCAAAACCCTTGTCCTTGTGGAGGATTTCCACTTACCAGATTCTGCTGGAAATGCAACACAGAAGAGAGGGAACAATCTAAGGAATTCTTGGAGTTTGTGAGAGAGGTCCCTGACAGCTGGTGAGGGACCCAGGCAGGGAAGGTGCCCACTGGGGCTGCTCCTTGTGAGCACAGGAGGATGTGATGGTCAGGGGCTGTTTGGGGCACAGCAATCAGGAAACGAGACAGGTTCTGATTCTTGGAGAAGCAAGGAGAGCAGTCAGAAAAAAACACTGCCTTGGACTTGCAGAGGGCAGATTTTGGCCAGATTAGGAGATGGCTGAGAGATTCCATTGGGAAGCATTCCCAAAGGGCAAAGGAGTCCAGGAAGGCTGGACTTTGATTAAGAAGAACACCCTAAAGCAGAAAGGGCAGCCTTTCCCGTGACCCATGAGCTGGCAGGGAGGAAGATTGACCTGGATGAACTTTGGCTGGAACTCCAGGAGAAAATTAGAATGACCAAAACCCAACTAGAACTTAATCTGTAACAGACAGGCAAGAATGAACCTTCTCACTCTCTAAAACTCCCTGAAAGGAGGTTAAAAGCCAGGTGGGGGTCAGTGTCTTCTCTCAGGTAGCAAGTGACAAGAAAAAAGGAAATGTCCTCAAGTTGTGTCAGGGCAGGTTTAGATTGGATATTAGGGAAAATTTCTTCACTGAAAACGTGGTCAGACATTGGAACATGCTGCCCAGGGAACTGGTGTAGTCACCATCCCTGGAGATATTTAGAAGTTGTGTAGATGTGGTACTGGGGGACATGGTTTAGTGGTGGACTTGGCATTTCTGGGCTTATGGTTGGACATGATGATCTTAAAGGACTTTTCCAACCAAAACAGTTCTTTCATTCTACAACTCCATGACTTATTTCCATACTATTTCCAGATATGAAGCTAAGGAACTGAGACTAATTTTTAAAAATCTACATTCCCTTGCATCATTTAATCAATCAGAAACAATTATGCAATGGCTGTATGTGGACCAAAATTTAGAGGCTTTTTTCTAGGAAATGTCAGTGTTGCTTTTGCACTGGTTGTCTTTCATTTTCTTTCTGAGCTAATTTACAAAGGAATGTAATTTTATAATAAATTACTTGTTCCCACGCTGTGATTGGGGATTGGTGATTGGGATAGACTCTTCCACACACTGTCCAAATACTAAGAAATTATGCTTTGAAAGTATTTTCAGGCAGAAACAGAGCCTGGGAATAACAAACTGAACTTTATGTGGTCTCTGGGAATCAAAATCTGTGCTCACACTAAACTCCACCGTCTACCCTTTGCTTAGACTTTGCTTATGCCTTTGCCAATCCAATACAAAGGCTGGCAAACAGGAGGAATAGAAATGCCCATTTAGAAGGTAAACCTGGGACCTAAAAGGGCTATATTTAAGTTCAAGAGCTGGTTCAGATAGGAAGAGCAGATCCATGTGTGCACAATGAAAATGGCATTTGCCTCTCAGTGGATCACAGGAATTTGAGAAGATACCTGAGCTCTTAGAAGAAAGGGGTCTGACCCTGGCTCCCCCAAAACCTTTAAATAATTATGTCCCCGATCTACACTTCCTCATTTTCCTTGGCTGATAATAAATAGCTAACATTTATGGATCAAGCTGAAAACAATTTTTTTTTCTGATTATAAACCTTAGGGTGCAAACTTTGTCTCCATCTCTAATCTCTGCCTCACATCTCACCTGTCAGGCTGCTTAGGTTTAACAAGTGAATAATGAGGCTGGAAATAAAAAAGTCAAACCATGTTTTTTTTTGTAATGTGACAAGTTCATAAGCCAATTCCCTGCTTCTAGGAAACATTTCTCTTGTTGTTCTCAGAAAAGCAAACATGTTTTTTTATTTTATTTTAAGTTGCTCTTTTAGGTTTGATATCCCAGGTCTTTTTATTTTACCTTCCTCAGGCTTTGTTTTTGACTTGCAAAAAAGGAAAAAGGGCAGCAAAGGAAAAAAGGGCAGAGAAGGAAAGAGAGAAAATGAAAGCTGAATATTTGCCAGCCAAATGTTTTTAAAACATAACATTTATACACTGAATAGAACTTTCCTTCTTCTTCAAGTCCTAGCTGAGCTCCTTTAAACTTCCAGGAGCTTAAGATTGTCTCCACAGAGAAGGGGGAGAAGAGACATCTCCTACACAGGGCTCTTTCCTCCTGGTTTTAGATTGGTGATTTAGGATGGGATGGTCTGAGGCAAAATATCCTGATGCCTGTCTGTCAGCAGCTTACTGCTAGGCTTTGTGTCTAGTATAGGCATCTGCTTCCTCTCTGTAATCAGGGGAGAAAAATAAGGGAAAAAGTTTAAATTAATCAATCTTAAGACCAAAGATTGGGCTACATAACTAAGTTAACTTCTGAAAGCTTCTCTTTCTTCCTGTTAAAGAGGGAAATCCTACATACTCTGTTTTCAAGTAAGAAAAAAGATGATCCAACCTGTAAATAGCTGCTTTAATGTCATTGCTAAAAATTCTGGACTCTTCAGTCACAAACCAGGATTTCTGCAGCCACAGGCAGAAATGGATGTCATAAGGTGACATCCACCCTGTGGCATGTAGGATGTCAACAAATAGAAGTGAGAAAGAGGCACTCCTAGGATATGTTTAACACTCTGCAGAAGATATCTGAGTATGAATTATTATCTAGAAATACACCTTTTTTTTTTTCTTTCTTTCTAATTTATTGTCAAGAAAGCCCTAGGTAAGTGAATCCCCTCTACTCAATTACAAGGCTTTACTTTTTTAGATGCCTAATACTGGGTAAAATGAACCATGTCCAGAAAGTGTGACCTGTTCCAAGAAGTTGACTATAGCAACACAAATAATTTGCAATCCAGTAGCCAAAACTGTGGCTGCCCCATCCCTGGAAGTGTCCAAGGCCAGGTTGGATGGGGCTTGGAGCAACCTGGGACAGTGGAAGGTGTCCCTGCCCATGGCAGGGGAGTTGGAATTAGATCATCTTTCAGATCCATTCCAACATAAACCATCTAATATTCCAAAGTTTGTGTACAAACTATATAGAACAGGTATATAATCAGAGCTTAAAGGACTTTTCCTACTTATTTGATTGAAAAGATCAAACATTTTCAAATATCTCTCCCTGTTTTGAACTTCAAATCCTGGGGAATGGCTGAACTTTACAGAAGACCATGAATCAGTATGCAAGTAAGTCTCTTAGTCTCAAATTTCCTCTGGGATTGTGTCATTGCCTGTCTAAACGAAAGATCACTTCTTTTGTGAAAAGTGTCAAGCCACTCTGCAACTTTCTGACATAAAAAATTCCAGGGAAAACCTAAAATAAGGGATAAATCCAGGTGGGCTTGTGTTTTGTTACATCTCATCTACATACTTTGAGAGAAGGGGAATGGAGATGTGCAGGCAAAGTTTAGTTGGCAGATAAATGGAAATTTATTATGAAAAAAGTTCAGACTTGGGGTCTATCAGTATCAGCAAGGCTGAGAGAGATGTCAGAGGTGCAGGTACATCTCTGAACCATGGTATGTTGGTGTGAGATTATAAACATTGCTGAAACCATTCAAGGAGGTTCCCCTTTTTCTGCCTTCCACTGAGGAGTTGAAGAGGTTCCTTGTTCTGTGCCCCCAATATAGATCAGATACAGCCATTGTCAATTATCACTAAAATACAACCATTTCTACAAGCTGATAACTCTCAGTCCTCTTCATGATGGTGGAACAGCAACTAAAGCCTTCCAAGAGAGGCTCTAGACTCAGCCCACAAGTATTGGGGTATCCTGTGAGCAGAAGGCTCTTGCTAGGAGAGCCTTTAGATTATAAACCAGCTGGGACAGATGGTTTTCTGAAGATGTCCAGAAAGGTCTTATGAGCTAAATCTTTCAGCCTCCACAAAAATTTCTATATATCATCACTTACTCTTTGTTAGGAAAATATCCCCTTTACCAAGCATGTTAAAATCCTACCACAATGAAGGGAGGTGCCAAAATTCTCTTGGCGTTGTGCTGGGTCTCATCACTGTGGGCCAGAATGGAAAATCCTTTGGTGTTTTAGAGAAATTCACATTTTTCAGCCATATAAGAGTTCCAAGGTAGTGTGCAGCTCTGGGTGCACCTTCTGTGACTCTCTGCATCATATGCGGTGAGAAATAAATTCCCACAGGCTGAACTATTAAGTAGCACATGCTGACAGACTGATCTGTGCTTTAAATCCCATCTTTTGCCTTTCCACCTTAATTCTTTTATGGTTTATGAAATACTTGCTCTGTGGTGCCACAGCCTTTCTCCTTGAGGCTGATTCACACTAAATACAGATGGATGGGCATTTCTGAGGCAATGACAGTTCATCTTCAGAGAATTCCTCCACAAGCCAGGCCAAATGGTAACTTGTTGGAGAGGGCAATTAGAGGAGGAAAGTCAGGGGTAAGAGCAGTGCAACAAGCACTGAGTTAGTTCAAAAAGGCTGCAGAGGAAGAGGACAGCAATTTTTTTAGAATAAAATGGGAGGCAACCCATAGAGAACCTCCAGAGATCATGCAACTCTTTTGAAAAAAGTGAAACCAACCAACCACCCAACCCCCCCCCCAGTGCTGCCTCATTCTAGGCTTCAAGAGAGGCTAATACCCTTTATTTTTGTCTTTGAAAAACAATGCTCATGGATGCTTTTCTATGTGCATTGAGAGCACCTAGGAAATACCAGAACTATTCCAGTCCTTTGGAGAGGCAAACAGCAGAAGTGACCTCAAAGAATGCACTTTTGAGCTACCTAGTAGTCATTAATTAGCTAAAAGTTAAACTGGAATAACTCTTAGAAAGAATGAAGTATTTTTAATATTTTTCTTTACAATATAACTGACTGCTTGTTTTATGGATTTTTTTACCAGTCTTATATATGAGCAAATAGCAATCTTATTTAGTGTGGAGGGGTCATGGTTTATATTTTCAAAATGTGTGAAAGATATGAGAATGTTATGGCAGGGTCATTGTAGCCTTCTGTGTTAAATCAGAAGAGACTGACAAAAATGCTAAAAAAGTGCTAAAAGTAATGGGTAGGTTTTGAAAAAACCAAGAGGGACTTAATTGTCTCACTCTTTTAATAAGAATTGGAAACCTAATTGTGATTTGTGCCTTAAAACTCTCTCCCTATTATAACAAAAAACATATGTTCACTGAAAATAAGTTTGAGATCTGTGGACACCAATATGACTTTTTCATGTGTGTCAACTACTGTGTTTCATGTGACATGAGTATTATTCTTTGATAAAAATATTTCTGAATCGTCAGTGGAAAATTTATGCCTAAATCCTATATAGGATGTTTGATTTTAAGCACAAGCACTTATTTATGCTTGGGCTAAGTCTGTTGTAATTAAGCAGACTGTACTTTTCTCTCATTTGGGAACTGTGAGTGTTAGGATAAGCAATCAGGTGATTTTGTAGAGGAAAAAGAACTATTAATTAATGCCTCTGATTTCTGTATTCTGTTTCTAACCTAGCCAAATGACAGGGATAAAATTATGTCTGGAAATTAAATTATCTGTAAAATGTAGGGAAATCTACCAATCTCCTTTGTAGAACACCTTGCAGTCTCTTGAGGATCAGCAGTAAACAAGAATATCCTGACAATGAACTAACACTAAGTACAAATAGAGGGGCTCACTCATTAAAACTGCAGGTGCACCTTAACTATTGGGGATAATTGCAATAACAAACAGCTCCCCACTGCTCCCATTATCCACTCCTTTCTCCAATCCTTGACTTCTGTAAGGTGTGGATTGCAAGACACTGATGTCCCGAAGGGAGAGATCAGAAAGGTTTTAAGATGCTGGAGGTGTCATCGAGGCTGTAGGAAAATAAGGGCTAAGGTTAGGAAACTCTGTGGGTGCAGCCAGGTTTGAGAGTGCCGAGGTATTTTACTCTTCTTTCAGAAAAGCAGATGGATACTGTATATTACACAAGCTCATGTACAAAGGGAAAGGTATGGAAATTAACTTTCTCTCTGGCTACGATAAACCACCAAGGGAAATTCATAGCAAATCTGTCTACTACAGTTAGTGCTGCGACAGAGCTATTACAGAAAAATAAATAGTGGCAATGGTCAAAAGAATGTCAAGATGCTTTCAAGTTGGCTAAACAGACACTTCTATCCTCCAGGGGCTCAGTGCACTTTGTCCCATCCCTGCCAATCTGTTAAACTACTGATGCTTCACTGTATGAGGTCAGGAGTGGTGATTTCTCACATAATACCAAACAGCCCAGAAAAGCCTGTAGCATTTGCATCGAAAATGCTTCCTAAAGAGGAAAGGGAATACAAACAGATGAGGTGAAAGTAGATGGTGGGGAGGAACTCACAGAGACTGCATGAAGTGCACTTTGCACTCCAGTAAAAATTCAGCAGAAAACATGGCCCACTTGACAGAAATGTTTTTGAGGCTTGATAAGTGGATTCTAGCAACACTGAATTTGATAATCAGCATTTAAAATTGATTTTTGGGAGACAAAAATACTTAAAATTAAATTAAACTGGAAGTACCAGAGAATCACCCATGTTTTTGCCTAAAATGCCCTGATGGAAAATCATACACAGATTAAATATATACCTGATTTTGCTATGCTGAACAATCAACAGTAGATTCAGCCATTCATCATTAAAAGAACAATTCCTTAAAACTTTAGAGAAATTAAGTCTTATGCCAGAAAATAAAGTTTCAGTGAAAAACTAAACACTGAGCACAAAATCTTTGTCTGTAAACACAAGCTTGACCATCCATCCTGTTGCACTGGCAGGATGATTGCTGGCATAACTTTTATCCAGAACACCTACAATGTCCTGAAACTATTCCTAGGTCTTGTGTAAGACTTGGGATGTGTCAAAGTGCATTCCCAAAAAGTAGCTTAGACTTAAATACTAGCATTGAAATAGCAGGAAAGTGTTTTGAAGAGGGTTTGATAGGATGACAACAGCCACAACTTTGGCTTCTCGGAAAGAATGGTCCTTGGCATTTTTTCACTTGCTAGTAGAAATGTGTCCTTGAGATAAATCTTTCTCAGACTTGTTGAGGTCCTGCCAAGGCAGAGCTACCCAAGAAACTTTCCATGAAGGACAGATTCAGGAAACTGAGGATGCTCTTGTGTTTAGGTTGTGAGAAGCTCTCAGGGATGAAGGAAAAAGAAAAGGTTAACCAAAGTAATCAACATTGTTATTGAAAGAAATTACATGACTAATGGGGGGGGTGGGCAGAGGGGAAGATAATGATAAATCATTGATGAGAATGATATCCAGACCCAAAATTATTATGCTTTTGTACTAAGTGTAGTTTCCCCTGGCTGAATGAAAGATAACCCTGGAAAGAATATCTGTGAATAATAGGTTAAGCTGGTACCTATGGGAAGTGATTTTTTGTTGTTCCAGCAAATCATTTCTCTATCACAAGCAGCTGTTTTTTGATGCAGAACTTCTTGGGATTGAAGGCTAATTTGATGAAGGAGTGTTGGTGATGACAAATTTTTCAGGTAAAGTCACAAAACTGTTCAGGCAAAAATACACTTTCTTTGAATTCCTTCCTTAAGCTGTACAGCTTGGCACTGAGACCCAAACAAAGAGAAGTACTGACCCTCAGCTGCCTGACAACCTGGTTAATACAGAATCTTTGAAAATACTGGTAAAAGGCTCAGTATGAAAGCTTAGAAGCCTGTGTAGAAAATATATTCCTGTCTATAGAATAAAGAGAAAATTAGAGATTATTGAAATTGGATTTTTTTGGGGGGTGTGTGTGTAGAAATAGTTTGAGTATGTATTGTCAAACACCACTCAGAGACAGAGAGAATGACAATTTTTAAAGTACCTTCTTAGGATAACTATCAATGGAGCAATATTTTCCTTTTACAAGAAATACCTTTCATAGTATCAACTATATGAATTGCACCCTTACAGCAAAAGCAGAGTCCTTTCATCTGAAGAGCCATCACATTGAGACATCGGATCAAAATATAATCCAGACATTCTCACTCAGAGCATAATGCAAAACAAACAAAAATTTAAGAAGAAATTTTTTTCTAGTGAATTCCTTGATTTTTAGATCTGAACAATGGCCTGTAAACCCCAAATCGAGCTTTTTTCCTCCTCCTGGGCTGGAATCACAAGATATCAAGATCATAGGATAATTCAACTTGGGAGGCACATCAGGAAATCTTTAGTCCAACCAGCTGCTCAAAAACAGGGTCAGTTTGGGGGTCAGCACAGGATGTGTGCAGGATGCACAATCTCCCAGGAAGAGTAGCCCCAATACCCAACTGTCATGGGGAAATTCTCCTTCATTTTGTTTTCTGTAACTCTACTGTGTCATCTTCTCACCATGTGAACAGCCTGGCTAGAGCTTCTTGATAACCTTATCATAAGCAGTAGAGATGGATCCCAGGCCTCTCCAAACAGCCACTTCTCTGGGCTGAACAATCCCACAGTATTCCAGCACCAAGCCCTGAGAACCCTGGTGACCCTCCTTGAACATACTGTGGTTGGTCAGTCCTTTATGGATTTTATGGATCAGAACAGTATTTGTGACCTGAGTGCTGAGTAAAGGGGGACAGTCCCCTTCCTCGGGCTGCTGGCTCTGTTCCTGCTCATTCAGCCCAGAGTAATGCTGGCCCTTGTTGCTGCCACAGCTCACTGTGGACATTGGTCACAGAGCTGGCTCTGAATTTCTCAGTGCCCAGCCTGTACCACTGCAAAAGGCTCTTCCTTCCTGTGGGCAGGGCATTTGTCCTTGTGGAGTTCCACAAGGCTCCTGTCAGCTCATCAATCCCCACTGCCTGAAACCCTCTGGTCATAACTCAGCCTTGGACTGTAACAACTTGGTCCCATCAGTTTGGCATCACCTGACAGCTTGCTGAGAGCAGCCTCCATCTCCTCCTTCAGGGCATCAGCACAGAAATTAAACAGGACAAGTCCCAGGAGGGATCATGAGTTACTCACTGGCCTCCAGGCTGAGTGTGATCCATTAACCCCCCACCCTCTGAGTCCAACCACACAAACACATTTTTGTGCCCATCCCATTGTCCATATCCAAATCCTCTTTCATCTCAATCTTTCCAGGGCAGGAAGTCAATCTCCTTTTGGGGAATTTGATAGCACTCAAAAAGAAAATCTTGATCCCTAATAAGAATTCTGTGTCTTATCACAATAGCAATAATGCCAGAAGTTAAAATCTCAGCTATCCAAAGGATATTTTTTTTTTATTTTTTTTTTCATATCGCTGGTCTGTATTGAGCTAAAAGATTTAGAATAAGTAACATACCTGGGGCAATTACAGACAATGATTTCTAAAGTTCTCAATACAGCCCAAACATCACTATCTAGGCTGTAAGTATTTGACTCTAGATAATATCAAGTTGGTGGTAAGAAACTGTTCTGGCTGCCCAGGTTTGATGATAGACAGTTCAGCACATTGCTTAAATAGCTAGGAGCAATGCCAATTAAAGTGAAATTCTGCTCTAACACTGCCTTACAAGCCTTTTAAACAGACTGGCAAATCAAGAAACAGACTTCACTGGAATATTATGGTGTGCAGGTTTCAGAGGAACTTTGGAGGAAATTCTTTAAACCTTCATTAAAAAATACACCTAGTATCACAAAGCATGAAAACTATTTTTTAGGCAGCTGGTTATAAAAGGAGGGCAGCCAGGGGAAGTCTTATATGTTCATATTAAAGTCCAGAGCAGAAGGTTCAAGTTGCTGGTTCCATTACAGAAATATCCCTGTCTCTATCAAAAAAGTCTGTTTCTAAAGGGAGCTCTTTATTCGCTGTGTTGAGATGGAAACACGAATTTGATATCTATGAGAGGCCAACAGGGTTAGCAAGAAAACAGAGAGAAAAAAAGGACAGAAGTAACCTTTACAAAGCACTTCTCCATCTGATACTGTTGAGTAGACTTGGCTGAATAATCTACCTCTGATATTATTCATCAATGTGAATGCTGGCATTTTTCTCCCCCATTACTGCCAAATAATGATTTGTAAATAATTCTTATTTGCAGGTAGTCTGCTAGTAAAAGTACAAATGTTGGCCATCAACATTTAAGTGTTTGCAAATTGATTCTTTTTCCTCTTTCTTTCCCCTCCAGCCCCCCTCCCTCTTTCCTGCCAGATGCAACTATAAAAAAAATTCAAAGAGATGTAGTGAAAATGATATTCAAGTGTGTATGTTCTTGGAAACATTGTGAGGAGGTTGCAGCTTATGCTGCAGAGGGGAGTAAGTGGTCTGAGGCTTAAGCAGCACATTAAATGGCCAACAGCAGCAGAAGCCAAAGCTCTGGACATTACATACACAGACTGTGATGTCTCCCAGGAAAGCTGGGATCATTAGTCCTGGTTCACTGACTTAGAGTTGGAGGTTCCTGATGAAAAGGACATAACACCAGGCTCAAGCTGAGACTAATGGGAAACAATACGCATCTGCAGACTCTGATGTTGCTAATCCAGCTCCTGCTGAGGATGAACAATTGGAGCAAGGGAATATTCCTGAAGCACTGACAAACTGCAATTGAGGATTAGAAAAGCCCCCTGAATGTCTGAATTTGTAATATGTCTCCAAGTTGGCATTATTAACAGTTGTCCCATAAAGCAAAGAATCCTTTCTCACTCAGGAATATTTTACCAAAAATCATAGCAATGTTAAGCTTCTGGTGGTGGTAGTTCCTTCCTTCCCTTATTTTTTGTCTTTCTGAGTTTGGTAGGAAATTTAATATGTCTGTTTGTATCAGCTGCAGATAAATGAGGCAGAAAGAACCCTGACACCTCAATACAGTAATTTTCAAGTCTAGTACATATAATTTAGTGATACTTACCGTCACTACATGTGCCTGTATGCCCCGTGTCCTCTTGAAGGCTCAATGTAGTCAAATATTCAGCAAAATCTATCAGTGACCAACTTCAGCATTCAAATACCCTTCTTGTTCTGCAAATTGTTTTGTGTCAGACAATTTTGGCACCAAAATTTGATTGTCTGCTCCTTTACATTACAAGAAAATACCTGGTGAGTTTTTGGCTCAGTTTAACTACCTCTTCCAGCCAATTTGCAGGCAGTGTTCAGGAATTAGCTTGGGCACTGACCATTTCCAATAAGAATTTAGGATGTGTCCACCTGTTTTGGAGAGCAAGAGAGTTCATTAGTGTGGATGTAGCCACAATATTACAGCTGACCTCAGGGGAGGAGCCACAAGACCACTCAGGGTGCCAGGGTAAATTTGGCCTAATTGTCCTGGGTAAACAGCCACTGCAGTCCTGAATATTTGTAGGTTTTTTCTACAGTAGTGGAGCTGCCTGGGGTCAAATTGATTTGTTGTTAACAAGGTAATAGAAGGCAAAACCAAGGCATGTCAGCCAAGAGAGGCATTTGACTTCCTCCTAAACCTGGCAAATAACTGAGCCAAAACAGACTGGGCCTCCCAGTGCAATGACCTTGCAGTTGTGATGACATTTCTATTTGCAGACATCTACATTTTTTAGGCTGGGAGATGAGCTTTTGGGTAGTCAGGTTCAACCAGTTGACAAAAGGCCCATTCACAAATGATAGGAGGATTCTTTGAGCTCCTATACCTAATCACAGAATCAGAGAATGATTTGGATTGGAAGGGACCATCAAGACCATCCCCCTGCCAAGGGTGGGGACATTTTCAACTAGAAAAAATTTAATTAATTCTTGTTATCCTTAATAATTATTATGCCTTCTCCTTTCAAAGCTTGTGCTGTGTTTGTGCTTATCCTGGACATAGGTTATATGTCTAAGATAAGCTTAGGGGAGGAAAAAATAATGTTTGTTTTTCACCTGTCACTTAAACCAAAGTTGACAGCTTTCAGTGAAAAAAATATGCTCCACATAAAATCATTATAAAAGGATCATTTGCAGCTCCATTTTACTGCAAAGGCAATAAACAGAGTCAATCTGTTGACTCAACTCAGCTGAATAGAAGCCTAATCCAAAACAAAAATTCCTAATCCAGTTTGTTTTTATTTTCTTTCTAAATCTGGGATTTGGAATTTTACATTGTTCTATAAAACAATTGTTTTCCATTTTTTTATTAAGTAGTGGAATTTTTCTTTGGATTCTGAATACTGGTAGCACTGAGGTAACCAATTATCTCTGCTCTTTTCCATAAACAAAAGATATTCTTTGCAATCTTTGTTGAGGAACAATCAACAGTTAAAGTGGAAACAGAAAGGCTGAACAACTGTTAGGTACATATTTGATAAAAGTTCAAGGTTACAGATCCTACTTTGTGTCCTCTTAAAAGGAATTAATTCTGCCAAATACACATCCAGAACTTCTCTTTAGAATCAGGCTGTGATTCATCTTCTTCTGAAGCAGACATCTGATATAAATCAGTAATGAGTTCAAGTAAAGACATTTGTTGCAGACACCTAATTTCTCATAAAAAGACAAAATTAAGGGAGTTGAATTCCACTCTTTTCAACTAAATTTCTGAGTATTGACCCAGATTCTTAATTGTACAAACCATTCTGTAACTCCTTTTAGGAGCTACACCCATTTGTACATATTGAATATCTTGCCTTTTTCTTTTTTTTCTCTTTCCTTACACCAGTGACATCAAAAGGTAAAAAGTGTTGATCAAAGCTCCTGCTGAAGATCAAAGATAAAAGCAAAAAGAAATTCAAGAGGCACAGTCAGTTTTCTAAAATCATGGGTGGAAGAGGATCATCCCCCTTTTTCCCTTTTATTTCTGAGAGAGCCAATAACCATCCACAAACTAAGGTTTGAATCCCTGCTCTGAACAAACTGGGGGGGTCTTGGTATTCTTGCCCTTGGGGTTTTTTCCCCTGATTTTTTTATAAATTCAGCCATTCCATATTCACCTGAACCCACACAGAATTTTAGCATCTTTTTCTTGTGCCGAAGAACTGCTCAGCCTAACTCTGCACTGGGTAAATAAACACCTTTTTGATTTGTTTTGTCCACAATACCTGAGAATTCCATTTGATGCCCCCTTGTGTTGGGAGAGCCAAGGAACAATCATTTCCTCATTTTCTCCTTGCCACTCAAGATTTTTAGAAATGTCATATTTTTCTTCAAGTGTTTTGTGCTTTTTCTTTTTCTTTCCCCTTTTTTTTTTCTTGCCCCCAGGCAAAGAACCTTGTCTATATAATAGTCTGACATTCTTGTTCCCACACTGTCTTCCTGTTCATGGCTTCTCCCAGAAAGACAGCAGCAGCAAATTCTTTATGTGGGGTGAAATGGGAAAGCAGCACAACAACAACAACAAAAAAAGTCAACAAAAATATTCTGTTGTGATAAAAATGTCTAAGCATTTCCAGATTCAAAAATATGAAAGCAGAATGTAGACAAAGTAAGAAATGGGTCACTTTTTCACCTTTTTTTCCTTGAAAATATGTTAGATTTGAAAGAAATATTTCCTAATTTGCTTTGTTTCTCTATTTTCTACTCTTGCACTTTTTTGTTAGCTGGAACTCAAGGAAAAGATGATGAAAAATATGCAAAAATTAGGGAAAGTAAGTATTGTGATACTTGATATTCTAGCAAGAGAAAAAACGTGTCATAAATTTAATCAGACACACTGTAATTACAATATACCTACCCTAGTTTCTGCTATTTAAGAATTTCTTGCCCCAAGAACTCCTGCTGACCCCTCTGCCCCACCTACCCCAAAGCATTATTTTAAATTAATTCAGACTAATTGTGTCAAATTTGGGTGAGGAGTTTGCAGGGAGATTACTGAAACCAGGAAAAAATGTTATAGATTTGGTTACAGAGTATTTTTAAAATATTAGTTAAATACAACTTGCTTCCACTCTAGGCATCTTTTAATACATATCTTGACTTTTAATAGTTATTTGAGGAAAATCTCCTCTTTTCAAAGGAGCCAACTCCCACATCAGTAAGACTTTTTCTCTTAAGTCCTGGCTGCTGGCAACAAAAGCAATATTAAAGCCTCTGCTGTAATTTTTTTCAATAGTTACTATGCATAATTCTTCCATTACACAAGAATTAACACTGATAACAAAAACTTTGTGATGTTTTGTTGGCAAATCCTAATTAATGTCCTGAAAAAAAGCATTGCTGGAGAAGGCAGATATAATGATTTTCCCATTTCAATAAAATTTTTAGAAGAAGACTTGAAATGTGAGAATGTATTCTTATATGATCAGAGCTTGTCAAACATGGTGGTATTACTGGGCTGATAACCTTAAAGATTCTATGAACTTTTATCTTAAAATTTCTTTTCATTTGAAAACATTCATTCAGGAATAACTTATGTATTTTAATTTCAAATTATTTTAATTAAATATTTTGAATTAACCAAATTTTGTTTTAATTAAAATTTTAAATAGATGAACACTTAGGTGATTTGGGGGTTTTATCCAACTTCAAGACAAGCAAAAAAAAACCACCCCACAACCTGAAACACAAAAGCACTTCCTACCAGTCCCTAAGATGCACTTTTAAAAGGGCATAAAAGGACAATACAAAAAACACCAACTCCTTCTTGTCTTTAACCTCAAAATCAAGAGATCCATTCTGTAACAGTAATTTTATGGCAGGCTGAGATTGCAATATTCAAGATTTGAAGTGGGCAAACTACACAACTCATGGCTTCTGTCAAAGTTAATAATTAATGCAAGAGCTTACTTGAAAATTTATCCACAGTTTTTGACTTTCTCCATTTTCAGAGCATCCTTCTACTCCAGTGCAAACAACGAGTCTGAGGCAATATCCCCACAAAATATCTGTGACCTTCCTATTGATGCTCACTCTGCTTCAATGTCTTTCAGGACCCAATTCAGCATTTCTTTTCTCTTATTCACCTTTTACAAGATCAAAAGCACAACACTCTTAGTGCAAAAATATTGGTTTGAAGTGGTCTAAGATGTAATCTAAAAAAAAATTCCTTGCAGTGAATTGAACCTGTAATGTGAAATTGCATTAATTCTGTGCATAAAAATAATACACTGATTGTGGACAATGATGTGGAGTGAGAACCTTGCTAGTTATAAACAATCATTGGTTTAGTTCCAAACTTTCTCTCTTTTTCAGCTTCAGTCCCATTCCACCACTTTTATACTCAGGTCATAAAACAAACACGTTTGTCCTTGCTTTATCCTTATATTCAGGATAGGAAATACTATAAAAAGGTAAAGTAAGTAACAGGTTTTGTGGCCTGATTATTTTAATTTTAACAAGGATTGTTCATAGGAGTTGGTTGGAGGGGAAGAAGGTGGATGCAGGATTACTCATGGAAGTAATTCACTTGCTATTAAGTGGTTCTACCAGGTATAGTGTATATAAAAAATTACCCAAACAGATTCCAGGATGTTCTTATGCAAATATATGCAAATAAGCATATTGACTAAGAAGGGGAAAACTGACTCACTGGAGTTTAGCTTTTCATGATTATGAACCATGAACCTCCAAAATAAGACCCAAGGCTGCTTCAATCTGCTCCCTAAAGTGTGATTTATAGATAGCAAAATAATATAACATGGTACAAATTGGGAATTGAATTGCTTTTCCATTAAATAAGTTCATTTCTTTTTACATGCTGTGATGTTTTCAGATTGACCAAATGTATTTAGTAAACCTACCAAGAATTTGGAAAGAAAAATTTGGCTTCTATGTGAATTCTTCTTTGGGTTCTCCAATGTCCTGTTGTAAGCCATGAATCACAAAGGATTGTTTGTTTCTTATGTTGAGCTTGGGTTTTTTTTAATTTCTGATTGAAATCAGTAAAAATGCAAAAGTAGAGAATAATGGATATCAAAGAACTTCAAAAATACAGCAATTAGCCATCTGAGTATTTTTGTCAAAAGTCAGAAGAAGTAGTCATTGCAAAATGAATTAGAATCCAATTCACTTCTCCCAGGAGAATTTTTAATAAGATTTTTTCATTCCAATGGTCTTTAAAAAACCCTAAACATTCTAAGGATTTGATTTTGGTTTGCATTTTCTTTTGTTCAAAAAAATTCAATTCTTAATGCCAAACCTGTGGGTTTTTTAGCTTAGAATTTTTCTGTGGAAATTTCTATCAAATGAGAATCTTCAGATGTAGCTTCCGTTCTGTCAAAATGTTATTTAACACTTGAGAGAGGAGGAACAATCAAACCCCTTTATTTTAGCCCCAAGTATCACTTTCAAGTCTTCTTGGATCATCTCAAATTCAAAAGTTATTATCTGACGTTAGGAGCTTGAGGCAAATGACTCCTCTTGGAAATCAGGGTCATCCCAACCATCACATTTCCCTTCATGTATATCAGGATTTACACATTAGTCAGTATTTGGCCACGGGCAGGTGTAATAAAACCAAAAGCCAACACTGGGAGAGTCGTCCCAAACTTTCCTGAAACTTGAGTTCAGCCACGCTGCTTTCCTGCCACATCTCCCATGCCAGTCCAAGACATGTGTCCTCATGGTTTCCTAATCTGGAGACAAAACCATGTCTAAAGATCTCTGCTGAGAAGCAATGAATATAAAAGCCCTTGGTACCAGTTAAAGCATTTACTCCTTCTGCTGCTTCCTTGAGGGAGGATGTTCCCTGTGGTTGTTGTACTCCTGGGTGCCTTAGGCTCCAGGTGGAGAAAACCAGGGAACAGATGAGGAAAGAAATCTCTCCCTTCATCCTACCCAGGGTTCATTTGTGAACTTTGTCCTTCCCCAACTTCTCAGGTTTGTGGTTTTGTCTTTTTTTGTGTGTGCATAAATCCCCTGAAAAATCATTTTCATTTGGGTTTTCCGTTTTCATGTCACTGCGCTTCGCTTATTCCTATTTACTCGGCTTTAGGTTTGTCAGATAGGGCCCCATCAGTCTCTGAACACATTTACATAATTTAAATACAAAATGCAAACATGCTGACTAATGTCTGCCTTAAATAGACTCTCTTAGGATAAGCTAGACATGTTCCCTATCTCCAGCCCCTCAGGCAAAAACCAGAGAACATAGATGAGCTTCATGCACTGCTCTGCAAGTTGATAGACTAAAGGCTGGTGTGGGCCAAGTGCAGGAAGCAAACTCCAAGGTTCAGGGACCTCCACTGATGATGTCCAGGCTGAAATGCTAGTCTGAGGAAAACAGGGCATTTTGGGAAAAGTCCCAGAGTTGTTAAAACTTTTCATGCGGTTTGAAGAACTCTCTCAGGTTGGAGTGGGTCCCATGTTGTGAAGCATCATGTAACACAGGCCAAATTCCTCGTGGCTGAAGTTGTTTCCAGGCAAAATTTGGTGAGCTCGGGAGGCTCTGAACTACCCTTGTGACACAGAAGGCAGGAAAATGCTCTGCTTTTAACTAAACTGAACGATTCCTCCACAGCTTTTCCTCTCCATGCTGGTAAAATAACATTTCTTGTCTTTCTCTGACTTCAATTTTTCATGGTAGGGTTTTCATGCATCTTGTCCTTCAGCCTTATACATCAAGAGATTAATTTCATTTAATTTCTGTCTATTAGGTGGTTCAAGTTTTCTCTGAAAGAGTTGTCAGGCTCCCTCAGTTATCCATGAAGGAAACATCTCCAAAAGGGTGTTCACAGCACTCCCTCAAAACAACTTTTCACGGGGAAAATGAGTTGATTCTTTCTCTATTGATCAGGGGCCAGGACTTGATGGCAGGTTCAGATCAGAGGTGAAGTCTTAGATGGTTGCAGGTGGATTGGATGAATCCCACGGTGTCTCTGGATAAATAAGGAAGAGTTTTGTACTGGGAGGTCATGAAGAGCCTTGCACAAGAGTGACCTACTGTTACTTGATCACAGAATATCCTGATATAGAAGGGACCCACAAGGATCATTGAGTCCAATTCCTAGTAACAATATCCTACAATAAAAATCCTGATAATTTTTAAGAGAGGGCTTAGGTGTTTTTTGTAAATATACTTTAAGGCAGTTTTTAACTCAGATATACCTAAAAGGCTTAGAAAAAGGGAGAAAATGAGACATTAGTTACACTCAAGGAATTATGATACAAATATTGAAAACTAGACAACCCAAGTCCCGTCAGAAATGGACATTCCCAAGTCAAAGAAAAAACCAGTAAAGGCTTTCCTTCCTCACTGTTTGCTTTTGCATGCTGATACAAAAACCTAGGCTACCCCTTTGAGAAACTAAACACTAAACTCATTTAGACTTATCTTGCATTATGAACTGCATCTTCAATATCTTCTCTACAAATCTTTTAAAGGAAATTTTTAGGCACTAAATAAATGAAAGAAACACCATATGATTTAGCCAGTAGTAAGACTATGATATTTCTAAGACTATAATTATAGTAAGTTCTATAGTAGCCACTGATGATCACAAAGTGGCTGTTTTTGTGATTTGTCTTTATTTGGCTTGTTTTACTTCCCATCAGATCCTGATTTTAATCATTACCTTGATTCTCCTTCATTTTGTTAAGCTGTTCTTTATCTTTCAAATTTCTGCTACTGAAGAAACTAATTGTTTCTATCTTTGCAACTATTGTTTTCTTAATTTTGCTGTATTTCTTGATAGAGTACTGAGACCACACCAGTGCTGCTGGAAACATTGCAGGAGCATTTATTCCAGCTTTGGTTTCCTCTGAATGATGTGTTTAGAAATTAGTGTCACCATACTAGCACAGAAAAAAAAGCAAAAATACACCTCAGCATCCTCATTGTTTTGCCTTTGACAGGTATAAACCAAATTCCCCTGGAGTGAGCCTGCAGGGTTCCACACAAATAGAGTTTCACACAGACTCTCAAAATTAGGAAACAACTTTATGGAGGTTGGCAACTTTTGGCCTGTCTGGTTAAAGAAATCAGAACAACTTCCCTCCTGATGATTTTATAACTCCGCATGAGGAATTTTTTTTTTTGTCACAATAAAAAATTCTTCCTTGCTCCTTATTTGAATAAAGAATAAAGCCCATTGTGTGGCAAACCTGGTAAAGCAGAAGAGTTCTGGTTCTGTTTATGGCTCTGACACACCCTGTGGAATAACTGCAAATGCTACATTTTCCACACACCTCATTTTACTCACTGAATTAGGATATTAGTCTGAAATAGGATATTTGTCTATCTCCTAAAAATCTGAATTCCTTCAGAATATTGAAATTATTTGAAAAGCTTGAATAGAAATGCCTTTTTAGTGCAATATCTTTATTTAATTCAGCTTTCTGTGAAAATCTTCTTCCTTCTCTGAAAGACTTTGGGAGTAAGTTTGTCTGTCTGGAATCCCTGTCCTCTTTTCGATCTGTATATATATATATATGTTTTATGTAGAAGGAAAAATGAATCTGCCCAGCAGGACACAGTGACTGCTTTCTAAGCAAACTGATGCAGAGAGACAAACCCTCATACTGAGGACAAGAAAATATCAGCAGGTCAGAGCATCTCTTCTGTCTCTCTGTCACTATCCTGTTACTCCTGGAGAGGACCCAGATCTCAGTGAAGCTGTGGCTTTCATTTGTCATGAAACCATGGAATATCCTGAGTTGGAAGGGACCCACAAGGATCATCCAGTCTAATTCCTGGCCCTGCCCAGGACATCCCAACAATCCCACCCTGTGCCCGAGAGTTTTGTCCAAACACTCTCTGAGCCCTGTCAGGCCTGGGGCTGTGATCATTCCCTGCAGAGCTGTAAAAACTCCAGAAAAGAAATATCCTGGAGTCCTGTTCTCAATAGTTTCAAGTTCATGTGAGTGAAAAGGAAAACCCAAAATGTAAAGCACCAGCTGGAAGTTAGTCAAGGAATTAAGGACAGACCTCTGAAATAACCTCGGTTGCTCAACACCGGGACAAATTACCAAAGAAGTGATAAATTGTTCGCTTTTTTTGCGACCTCAGCTTAAAACCAGCAGCTCTTCCTGAAAAAGTGCTGTAATTGCACACAAGCTGGCAGATTTCAGATGAGAATTGCTAAATAAACTTCTAATTTAGAAAGTCCAAAGCAGATATATCCTAAAGGTAATTCATCCTGCTCACTCTTTCTTCTAAGGACTGATAATTATATTTGAAAGTTCCTACCTGCCTCCATTGACTAAGTGGAGCTCAAAAAATATATTTGCTTGGCTACCTCAGTGTGCATGGCTAATGCAAATATTTTTCTCTTTTGTTTGGCTTGAAATGAATAGCAATGATTAAAAAAAAAAAACAAACGGAAACACAGAAGCATGAATTGATTTATCGAAAGTCACAGGACAGGCAAATGGTAAAAACAGAACCCACATCACTTCAATCAGTTTTTAAAATAGCTGGAGCTACATTGCAGATAAGCCTCCAGGTAGAATGAACAATCTTACTGGGGAGCTCTGTCTGCTTTTCAAGGTCTGCATTTAAAAATAAAATAAAATAAAATAAAATAAAATTAAGATAAATTTAAAATTTAAAACTACATACACCAAAAAACACA
>VXBI01014663.1:928905-1062008 GCA_013397375.1 Toxostoma redivivum | reverse complement strand
TTTTTTTTCTTTTTCTTTTTCTCCCCTACTGTGTTTGGATAGGTATTTATATCCTTCTTTATGGAAGGAAATGGGGGACAGGTTGCAGGGTGAACTCTGGTGGCTCAGCCACTTTCTGCATGGGACACCTGTGAGCTGAGAGAGTGGATTTAAGCCCCCATTTATTGTCCCACGAATTTCTGCAAATGCGAATCTTGCAGTTATTTTTGGTTGCCTAAGTGCCACACAGGGAATTTCCTTGACTTTTCTTCTTTTGCTGGGGTATTTGGTATTTTTAGGCACTTGGCTAAGGGATATACATTACAAACCTGCTGACCTGAGCTCCCCAAATAATCAGTGGAGAAAGAGAGATGAGCACACTGGAGGGAAATGTGTGTCTTGGGGATGCTGACTTTCCCTCTGGAGCTGTCTGTGCCTCCCTCTAGGGATCTGCTGGAAGAATAGACTTTTGCCTCCAGTTACATGTTGTGGATGTGGGTATTTGTTTCAGACAACAAACTGACAGGCATGTTACATTGATTTGTTTAGTCTTTTTTTTAAAAAAAAATGATCATGTCCCATGAATCATTCAAAGTTACATGAATCGCTTTACTGTTCTTACTGTCTGACCTTTTCCATTTGATCATTGTTGATTCTTCCATTTACAAGAAAGAATCAAAAAGTCCTGCTAGGGTCAAATACTGTTTATTTTAAAATTTAAATCTTTTTGTAAAGGAAGAAAAAATGTTCAACTATTTGTTCATCTTTGAGTGCACTCAGTGGGTCATGCTATTCCTACATCAAACTGAGATTTATTTTAATTTAACAAAAAAAAAAGGAGAGGGGGGAAGATTAAGCCTGAAGACTCAGTTATTGCTGGTTCCCCAGTCACATCAGTCAGCAACATGGGATTTAAGGTGTCAGGATGACAAAGAACAGTTCAACTTGCTCTAACATTGCACCTATCCTCACATACAGCTACAAAATCTCAAAGAGGCATCATTTGAAATGCTCTGTGTTAAAAGGGGGCAATTAGTGGGCAAGATGAAATGAAGATACAGTTGTAATTATTTCATATTTCGAAATAAAAAGGAAGGACTGAGATGTAATTTCACTGCTAAGGAAGCGCAAGGCTTCTGGAAAAAAAAAAGGAAACTTTTTAGAACTAATTGCTTGGCTCTAATTAGAGAATCTAACCTTTGGAGGAATAGTGGCTGTTGAAACTCCAATTTTATTTGCATATATTAATATGTACATGACAATTACACCCCCAGAGAAAGTACAGCCTGTGCCCCAAAAGCCTAGTTTTAAATTTAGAAGCAAGAAAGAAATTCTAAACAACTTAAGAACATTTTATTGCTTCTGTAGACTTAGGATCCATTTTATGAAAATTTTGGAGTCTTGAAATGACAAATACAGTTGTCATTTTAAATGATGTGGAGATGCACATGCTTATGATTAAATGTTCATACAGAACTATCCTTACCATCAATATTCATATATGTGTAAGTATGAAAAAAAATAGGATTATAGAAGCATTAAGGCTACGACATCTATGGTCACCAATTTTATACATTTATCTAAATATACATATATACAGGAAAGTTCTCAATACTTAGACTGTATTTGTAATAGATGTTAGCAAGGGGATTTTCCCATCAAACCCAGCAGTAATACAGGAATACAGAAAACACAATATTGTTGCCACCAAAGAGTAATAAATGTAGGGGAAATTAAGACAATTTGGGGAGCTGTTGAGACCCCCATGTTACTATGGCATTTTTGAAATGTCTGCTAAAGGTTTAGAATTGTAACTCTAAATTATTACCATTGAAACCTTGGTTACAATGATAGTGAGGATAAAGATGAAATAAGTTGCAGGGGGAAGATCAGGAGAGTGGCAGAGATTCACACAAGATTCAAACACCATACTCAAGTATAATGCTCAAGTATTTCTGCTGTTTCTCATCCAGACTTACCCTATAAAAAGTAAATAAAAGACAGGAAACAGCGTGAATGGCTAATCAAGAAGGCAATAAAAAAAATAAGGGTTATCATTGTTGTGCTTAATGGAGAGTTTAAGCAAGGTATGAAAGGAATTATCTGTGAAACCTCTACTGGGTCCTGAGTACTCCCTTTGGATGGAACTCTGGAAAATATATTGCATGGAATGATTTTGAGGTGACTAATGAATGAACAGTAGTTTTCCCAACATAACTTCTAATTCCATGATAATTTTATATTTTTGTGTCTTCACATGATTTCCTCTCTTTTGGGCTAAATATTCTGGTTGCTAAATATTCTGGAGATGGGAAAGAGTGACTGGTTCCAGTTATAAGAGGTGCTGTTGCAGTTCCCTGAACACCGAGTCAAACATACGTGAAAGGTCAAGAATATTCTCATATGTCTCTGTGTATAAGTTTAACAAATCTAAATATATTTATTTAAAAAATCAGAAAAAATCAGATAAGAATTTTTGAAGAGAGAAATCTCAGAAAAAATTATGATTAAAAATACTTTATATTCACAAATATTAAAAAGTCTTCAATCTCAAGATATATGTAATTAACAATCAATATTCTGAAATGTTGCTCTTAATTGAAATCATGCTATTGCATTGAAATAAATAGCTACAAAACAAGAACAAAATAAAACCTTCATCATTTTTACTGTATTTTTTATAATCTCAAGCGTTATAAGAACAAAAAATACATTTAATTATTATATGTTGAAAAACAAAAGGCTACCCAAAAATCTGGAGGCTTGGAGATGCAAAATTGAGTAGTTTCTGGTGCAAAAGCCTTGAAAGGCAATGCAAAAAAAAAAAACAAAACAAAAAAAAAACCACAAAAAGACCCTCTCCCAAACAAATATAGTTCATATAACTTGTGATAAATGTGCAAATTAAGGTTCCAGAACAAAATCTCAGTTATGCCAACACAGTAAAATTTCAGCATAAACAGTCTAGCTAAGTTTCTTGAAGTATTTAATAACATTTTATCTTTAAAAAACCTGCCCCCTTTAGTTTTCACAGCTGTTAGATTTTTTCATCTTCAGAGTCAAACATTCCAAACTCAAGATCTGATATCTGTGAAATCATACTCTTGATCCTTAAAAAAAATCTAGTTTTGAAAATCAATGTCCTTTTTTTCAATGCATAAAAGGGAACCCAAAATTTCAGTAATTATGTTTGAGAATCCTGTTTGGCTTTTTTAATAAAATAGGGCAAAATTTATGCACGTCAAAGCAGTGAGCAGTTTGAATTGAACAAACTTCAGAAGTGTGATCAGGATACATATTCTGCATCTATCCCAGTTCATTAAATATTTTCGTGGCCCTTGGCAGAGGCACTGGAAACCAGTGCTGAGCTGCCAGCATTGTCCATGGCACACTTGGCTTCCCATTTCCTGAGAATGTTCAGGAACTCATCTGGTCCAGGGATTAGTCCCAGCTTGAATGTAGTGGGATGTAAAATTCATGGAGAGTTTGAATATGAATAGGTGGCAGTTGTTCATCTCAGAGCCAGAGAACAGACCTGTGCTCTTCAGCCAGAGTTTTAGACTGACTTCCCACTTGGATTTTCAACCTGAATAAATTTAAAGGGCCTTAAATTCCTTTTCTAATTACATGGATTAATGGCAGACTGCATTTTTATCATCTAGATAGCAACCTTACAAACAAACCAGTTTATCTGTTTACTTTTAAAGCAGAAAGGAAAAATTTTCTGAGTGTGAAGTGTTTTTCCAATTGCCACGTACAGACAAGCAGAGTCAGGCCAAAGGGTAGATTTCTAAAATAAGGGATAATATCCACAGTTTGTATGCACAGATGGACACAGTGATCCCAGAGGTCTTTTCCAACCTTAATGATTCTTTGACTCAAGGAAATATCTGATTTTAGTGAAAGCAAGGGCATTTCAGTACACGTAAAGAGATATTTAGGAGCACTTCCATTCTCAGTGGCCTTGATGTCACTTAAGCCATCTTAAGTTTCTATACAGACCAATCTGTGACCATTGCTAATTTTATTTGCACTGCACATCACTGAGGATCCCAGTGAGCCATTGGCAATGATCTTTATTTTTTGCCAGAATCTAGAGGCTTTCTGCTGGATAACTTCTCCTCCTG
This sequence comes from Toxostoma redivivum, assembly GCA_013397375.1. Lineage (NCBI taxonomy): Eukaryota > Metazoa > Chordata > Aves > Passeriformes > Mimidae > Toxostoma > Toxostoma redivivum. Next base: position 1,057,902 of record VXBI01014663.1, on the reverse strand, counting down.
AGGGGAAAATATGAATAAAATAACAAGTGAAATTGATGGCAGCGCTGTTTCTGAGACCCAAGTAATGTGTCTCCGTACAGAAGTGAATGTGTATTCATTTAGGAGTGTAAATGATGGCATGATGGCAGAGGCAGTGTGTGGCACTGGGATCATTCACATCTTGTTACAACCAGTGATTACAGAGGAGTCATTTTGTAGTTCAACAGCATTATTGAGGGTTATTCTCTGTAACAAATGATATCTTTTATTTTATTTTGTGATTATCCAACAGATCACTGAACCATAAAGTGCTGCTGCTCCCAGCTAACAGAAAGAAATACCAGGGCCATATGTCTCTCCTGGAACTGTTACTATTCTGTATATAATTATCATTTTTCTCTCTGCCACTCACACTGTGTGGGTCAGACTCCAGTTACCTCTGATATTTTTGAGACTCTGATAGAAAAGATGGGAGGTGGAATTTTTGTAATCAGAGATGTAACGACTAATCATTATTCTTTTCCCCAAGTCACCGCGAAAGATTACTTCACAATTCAATTAAAAGTTTCAGCCTGACATCTCCATGATGAGAGCTATTTAATTTAATCCGACTAGCACAAATATGAATAATATCATCTTCATAAAAGCAATTTCTATTTTTTTATTCAGTTACTGAAAACGGTAAGATCAATGATCCTTATGACCATGCTGACACCATATGAATTTTGAACTGCAAAACCATTTTCATACACAAATAAAAGTATACATAAAAGTACTGGTATTACAGATGATGCATTTGATTATACTTGTCTTTCTTTTGGTACAAAATGTATCCTGTCTGATCTGCAGTGAGTCCTCTGTCATGTGCACTGGACGCTGCTCTACACACCGTCCTCATTTTGATTAAGGAATTATTCATTCCTGTATTTTTCCACATTAACACATAAAAAAATAATCCATACAGCCAAGCTAAGAGCACACACATCCTTTTCCTTCCAGAATTTACAGAGACAGGACTGAGAAATTGGAGTTATTTTAACAACTGTAGTGTTTTGAGCCATATCTGCTTCAGAAATCTTGAGTCACACTGATTATTTCCAGTCTAACCCGAAACACTTCAAAAAATCTTTTGAAAAACATTTTCCAATAGCAATCTATATGATTAAATTATATTTCTCTATAAAGAAATCGGAAGGTGTCTGAAATCAGAGACTAAATTCAGCTAAAATGATCTTGTAATGAAGTGGGGGTTGGCCTCTTCTTCCAGGAAACCAGTGATAGGACTGGGGAAATGCCCTGAAGTCATGCCAGGGGAGGTTCAGGTTGTATAATAAGAAAAAATTCTTCACTGGAACAGTGGTTAAGCATTGGAACACGCTGGTCAGGGAAGTGATGGAATCACCCTCCCATGAAGTGGAACTTCATGATATGGTTTAATGGGCCTGGTGATATCCAGTCAAAGGATGGACTTGATGATTTTGGATGTCTTTTCCAACCTTCTGGACTCCATGACCCTGTGATTCTCAGTCCCATACTAACTGATTAAAAGGCTCCAGTGTAGAGTATCCTGAACAGGAACCACCTACAGTGCTGTTTTAGGAATTAGCATACACATCCTCTTGAAGGATAGGACAGGAAAGAATGTCTTTAGGCAATGGTTTTGAGGGCCATATGCTGGAAAGGTTAAAAAAGATCTCACAGCTCTGAGCTATAGGAACATGGTGATGAAAAGAAGGTACATATGATATTTTAAGTGGTAATGAAGAGACACAGGACCCCTTATGGTATCACCTGGGATAATTGATGTGTTTTTCGGGAGATCAGTCTCAGAACTGCCAGAGAACTGGGAACAAGCTCAACCCAGCAGCACCTGTAGTCAAGAAGCATGTTTTAGCCTGGGAGAAAAATGAAAAAAAAAAAGAAGAAATCAAACCTGCTTGGTTTTGCTACTCTTGAATATGTCCTGGGAGCAATTTGCTTCAATTTGTCCAAAAGAGTAAAATCGTGAGACAAGGAGCCAGCTGGAGGGACAGCTTGAATGAAAACTGAGACATGACACACTGGAGATGAGTTGGGGGAAAAAGGCGCCACTACAGCCCTGAACACTTGAAGAAAAATACTTAAAAAATTAAAATTCAGTGTCTGAAAACTGGGGTACAGGAGAATTCTCTACTGCTAATTCTTGCAGCTCTGGTTATTAGCTTCTTTCACTTCCCAGCCCTTGTTTGGTTTCTAATCATCTTAAGGAACAAAGTCCATTATCTCACTTTGTTTTTTTTCTCTCTGATTAATTTGCAGACAGAGTTATCCCTGCATTAACTTAATTGCAAACAAATCAAGCTATTCTGAGGAATTATTTCCGTTACCTAATAATGTCCATTTAAGTGATCAAATCAGGGAGCTGTCCCTCTGCGGGCTCTACAGCTGCATCCACATTAGAAAAAGTAAGAGGACCAGGACACGACCAAGATAAAGGATTGTTACCCTCACCCCTGACATGATTTTGCTTTGGGCCAATTTTTGTAGTGAGCTGTACAGGGTTAAACACAATCCAGGGAGAATTGATTTACCAGTATATATTTAGCCAACAAAATTCCATGGAAATGAAAAAAAAATACTTCTCTAATAGATTATTCCAGTAAATATATACTAAATGCTTTGACTGTGCTCTGAAGGATCCTCCCTCTTGTCAGTGCCAATGACAACAGTGGCAATAAGGATGAGATATTTATAAGTTACATGCCTAAAGTGAGTGGATGGAAGACAAACTGATGGATGAAAATTAAATCATCTTTAGAGGACAAATAATCTTGCTTAATCATAGAATCATAGTATCACCTATCTTGAAAAAATACCTAGATTGCTTTATATTTTATCCTACATTTTTCATTTAGATCTGAAAATGTAAAAGATAAAAGACCAGTTTCTTGTGCTGATTTGTATCCTGTGGTGCTGCAGGGTTTGCACATCTGAAAAAAAAAATTGGGTCTAAATCCTTCAGGTCAAATCAGCAGCCTTTTCTTTACCCTGCAAGCTGATACTCCAAAGAATGGTGACTTTAAACTCTGCTATAGCAGGGACATGTAGGGGTTTTTCCATTTAGCTGTGGAAATGTGTTTAAATTAATCTCTGGTGTGTTTCCATTCATTCCCATGGAGCTATATCTGGCATACAATTGACTCAAGGGACAATATTCTCAGCTTCTACAGAATAACTTATCTGCCTTTACTGTATCCACACAGATTTACACAACTTTTTGTAGCCACTCTAGAGTTGATTATTTTCAGAGTAGTTTAAGTAAACAACACGACTCTTCAAAAGTCTGCCTCAATCAGGTGTTTCTATCCCTATTTAACACCTACTCCATAACTGGAATTAGAACCAATGCCAAATTTAGCATAATAACAGATGAGATAAGGGAAAAATTATGCAGTCTGCTACAAAAATAGAGCCTTAAAAATCAGAATTGACTAAGAATCTACATTGCTAGTGCTGAAAATGGCACAGTAGGTTTTGAAATTTAAAGTGCTGAAAAGACATAGCAGAAAAAACCCATATTTTTTCATCTTCAGTTCTGTCAGCTGCCTTTTTAATCTGATTTAAAGAGGTCTGCTAATGGAGAGTGAACTGGTTCCCAGAAAAAGCTGATGCAGTAGTTAAAACAAATAACAATTGTCTTCCCTTAGTGCTATCAAATGTGGACATCGAAAATAGTTACCAGTGAGTATGGCTGTGCCCTGTGCTGCACAAAATGCACTTTGTGAGACTTCCAGAAATACACCAAGGTGATGGAGCCCCACTCCAGGTAAGGTGAATGTCAACAAACATAATTGCACTGGGACCAGAATTAAAGCATCTGAGGGGACTGTAATGCCAAAAATGTAAAGTCCATTGGTGGATTTTAATCCTGAGAGTCAGCAATGCATGTTGGAGTCAAGTAATTCCTTACCTTTACTTTATTTACATGGAGAAAAAATTTCTACCATTTTATAATCTCAGTTTGGAATGCTTAATTGCAAAGTAGTTTTATTTGAAACAAAATCATGTTTTCCAGAAGAATTTAATCATGGGATGGGTTATTAAGCCTTGGAATGGGCTGACTGGGGAGGTGGTGGAGTCCCCATCTCTGGAAGTGTCCAAGGAACAACTGGATGTGGCACTCAGTGCTCTGGGCTGGGTCACAAAGTGGGGATCAGTCACAGCTTGGACTCAATGGTCTCAGAGGTCTTTTCCAAAACAGATGGTTCTGTGATTTTGTAGTGCAACTATTTTTGTGCCCACAAGGAGATCTTTTGTCTTGTTCTATGATTTCTGTACCTACTTGATCACCATAAAATGGTCCTGAGAGGAGATCAGGAGACAAATCTCTCAGAAACCCTGGAGATTCTGGCTCAAGTGCTCCCTAGTATGATGCAGGCTGCCAGTCTTTGGCCCCAAAATAATTTATCTCATAAAGTCAGCAACTCTACTTTGCTGTAACTCTCAGCCTGCCCAGGACATTGTCCCAAACTCACTTACTTAGAAGATGATCTGAATTACATCTAACCCATGGACTGCTGCTGTCTTCATTCTAATTTCCAATTCCAGGTGCTGAACCAGCAATTAAAACCAAGCCAGGGTACATCAAGTTTGAGCTGCTATTGCTTACCAGAAAAATACAAACACAAATCAAGACATCCATGCACAATAAAGATTAGTCTTTCAATTTTTTAATCTTGTAGGGCCAAGTAACTCCTGGATGCTCTCTTTAAAAGCATGCATCTCCTCCACTGGATGTAAAGCAGGAATATTATCAGCTGTTTGTTTTTGTGAAATCATTTCTATGTGTAAATTGCAGCAACACATGGACCAAGCTACACCATTTACTAAAAAGTATAAAAGCATATGCTGGATGATCCCAGTACTATCAGTGCATTTAGCACTAATATTTGAGTGCTGTCATTAAAACTGAAGCTGCAGCAATATTTTAACCATCTCTGTACATAGGAGATTTCTCTATTACTTTGTACCATGAACGTTTTCCTTGGATGATTGGTTGACAATATCTAAAGGATAATTTTAGGTCCTGGAGAATTAAACACAGGTCTATTTTTATGAGGTGGGACAGATTGGAAACCGTTTTTCCCCCTTGTTCCAATGAAATTGGAAATGAAAAGAATGTGTGTCATATGAGGGACAAGTGTCATGAAGCCCATTTGAATTATACTTCATACCCCACTTTATAGCCTAATGCTCCACTATATCCATTTTTCCTGGCAGTCTTTTGCCCATCAAAAACAAGTTATTGACACTTATGTCTCAGATATAAATCAGATCCAGCAGTAAAAGTAAAGAAGGTGGTTTCAGAGAGAGTCAATGATGGGGTAGAATAATGTATTTGGCTTTTTCCTCTAGGATATTACTTTAATATCACCCAGAAACAGTGGCATAAAATCATTCCAATTAAATGGTCTTAAAAATAAGATATAAAGCAAATTCAGGTGATCTCATTCTGTTCTAAGTGTCAGAGCAGACACCACAACACTGAGCAGAAATAGTTTAAATTTAGCTGTCTTAGCATATGTGTACAAGGACCGAGAATGTGGAAATTGGATTTGCTTCACTGGAGTCAATTAAGAAGGACTCTCAACAAGGTAGGGTTGAAGTGCATTGACAGGGCACAGGGAATACTTCTGGTATTGATTGGCACTGGGTTGGGTACAAATAAAGCAAAACATTCTGGTTTCTGGCATTCATTTTCTATAACAGTGAAATTACACTAATGGATAAAATGATAATGAAAAAGTGAATGCAGAGAATAGGGGTTTTCCATGGAGATATATTCCCTTCAGATGTTAAAATTTAGCTATGCCCTCATTATAAAATATTTTCCTGCCTAATATACAGCTCTGAGTTTTTTTTTCCTGTTAGACTGACCTGTGCTTTTTGTTGTCTCCTCAAACTCTCAGAAATTCCTTGTTTATGAGGGCAAAGCTCAATGATGTCAGCAGTTCCTGTCACTCTATGGCAGAGCAGCATCTCTGAGCCTTACCTTCTTCTGGTGGGCAATGTCTCTGCTTCTACTTAAGAGGGGGAATGCTCATTCATGTCTATTTTCCAGTTGGAGAGGATGTAACAGTTCTGTTTCAAATTAGATAATCCTTTTATTTCCCTCATGTATGTGTGGAGGTAGGAAGGGCTAACAGCTAATCCTTCCCCATCCTCAAAAGAATTAGTTTTGGAAATCATAAAGAAAAGCTTTCTTTATTTCTGATCTCTGACATTTATGAGAAGTTGTTTGATGATCCTGTCCACAATCATCAATGTGCATCTGATATTTCATCTTTGACCAACACAATGCACAGATTCTTCCATTTGGATTTTCCTTAGGGGTGCACCCAATGAACCCACATGTTCACCTGCCTGTCTCTCAGCACAGCCAAATGGACCTGCATGAAATCTGAAATCTGTACTACAAAGGTGATTGTTGCAAGAAGGAAGTTCAGAAGAAATTTCTCCAAAACAATTTGCTTCCTAATCTCATGAACTGTGGTGGTCTTATGCCTTGTAGCATGTCCTTTGCTTTATGTCTTTTCCAGGCTCCCATTTTTCAGAAAAATCCTTACTGACATAATTATAAATGTGTTCTTTATTTCTGTAATGGTATATTTATGTAAGTGTTCAATCTGATCCCAAATTCCAGAGACAAATAATGCATTTTTCCTTTTAACAGACTAATATTTTCTATATTTGCAGATTTTGTAACTTTTTACCCTGTCTTATGCATTCATTAATTGTTGCTGTGAAAATTCTTGCAGTCTGCTAATCATTCTTGTTGCCAATCACTTAAAACACTTGTAACGCTAAGAACCCCAGCCTTTTCCCACTTATCTCATCTTTAGGACAGAAAAATTACTTCCTTCAGTGCCCAGGCTCTGAATAGACACCCCTGGAAACGGAAAGTCTCAAAATGATTTTTGTGACTGTACATTTTCATGAGTGGTAATAAGTTTTGATGCCCCTAACAGAACATAAACTATAATTTTCCAGAAGGACTGGAGGGAAGGAGCAGGTGCAATACTAAATCCATTATGAGATTAAGTTTGATGACATTATATGACATGCTTGAACTAATTAGCAGCAAATCAAACCTTATGAATTGGCCAGCCCTGTGTTTGCCATCATAAGATTTCTCATAGTGCCTGACAGATACCTCATAACTTTTTGTAGTTTTCCTCAAAGCCAGTGTATGGAGCAAGGTGCTTTAGGTGTTGTAAATATTGCCAAATTCTGGTGTGAACAGAAGAAAGGCTGAGGGAGCTGGGGCTGTTCAGCCTGGAGAGGAGATCCTGAGAGGGAACCTCATCCCTGGGTGTCCCTGTGTGCAGGGAGGGTCAGAGCAGGGCCCAGGCTCTGCTCTGGGGGCCCAGCAGTGACACCAGAGGAACGGGCAGGAGCTGGTCCCAGCAAGTTCCACCTGGACAGGAGGCAGAACTTCTTTACTGTGCAGTGACCGAGCACTGAACAGATTGTCCAGAGAGGGGCTGGAGTCTCCTCACTGGGATATTCCAGAATGATCTGGACACAGCCCTGTGCCCTGAGCTCTGGGATGGCCCTGCTGGAGCAGCGAGGTTGAATTAAATGAGCCACTGTGGTCCCTTCCAGCCTGACCCATCCTGTGATTCTGTGATATGGAGTTACCTGGGAATGTCTTGATCTTGGAATTTCTTTATCTCTACATCCTTGACTCATTATTTGGGCTCTTGACTGAAGCTTGTTATCACCACACACCTCTGCTGACCTGTCTCAAGTGATTGCCACTTCTCTTGATGGAACTGCTGTCTCTGCTGGTCCTGCTGTCACCCTGGCTCGTCTTCCCTTGAGGAAAAAACCTCCCTTGTTCTTTGATGTTCAAGCACCAGGAGAATTACTTGTCCCAACACAGACACATAGCTGATTTCAAGTGTTCCCTGGGTTGAGAGACCAAGAATCCTTCTCTGAGGCCCAGCAGCTTAAAGTCTACTCTAACTGATATTTAGGAAGAGTTAGAGAGTGTAATCTAGAGCAAGTGATATTCCAAATTTCACACAAGTCTTTGGCAGCTCAGAGACCACTCTCCTCATTTCCCAAATCCAGCGTTAATGTCTGAATTCCTGGGATGGCCTTTCCACCTCGTTGCAGAAGCTTCAAAGAATAATCAGTTTCTTAGTTTCCTTACCTGTTATTTTTAAGCACCTACATGTACAGAGAAGATGGTTAGATGTCTGCAGAACTGCAGTACAAAGGTGAATAGTGATAAAGTTCGGTAAAATGTTAAATTATACAAATAATTTGCTAAATATTAATTTGGATATTTTAAGGTTATTTGAATCAATTGCTCATTATGTTTGAAAGAGCAATTTTCTTTCCTCAAGCAGAGGTGGGTCAGCTGTCTTTGATCAAAGAGTAATGACTTGTCAAAAGCCAAGCCTGGACTGTTTGTCCAGGTATTAATAGTAGTTTGGATGTTCTGGATTTGAAGATTGGAAACAATTGTTTGAATTTAGTTTCTTAGTTCTTTGATGATTCAGGTTAGTTTTCCCAAAGAAGTCAGTACTGAAGTCTTTGAGGAAGGTAATCAAAACCAAGGTTAAAATCTTAAAACCAGCTAGTTAAAAAGCCAGTGCTGTTGGACAAGTTTTGACTCCCAACACCTGTGGAATATCCAAGGTATATGATTGAAGGACTTCTGCTGATTTAAATTATCCTCAGCCAAAGACATTCTCATTTACTCCTATAAGCAGCTTTTCTGCATGCTGTGTAGTTATAAAAATCTTTCTGTTAGCATCTCCCACAAGTATTCTGCTCACCAGGCTTATACCTGACAGCTCTTAGGCAAAATGCATTTTTTCCCACAGAACTTCTTCACCTGTATTCCTACACCTTTCACAGTGAACCCTTTTCATAGATTCCCAAAGCATGGTGATCAAAGCTGAGGAGTTTTTTCTACACAAATATTTTAATACTGGCCTTGCTGCTGATTCTCATCCAAAGCCAGTTGAATTCAACACCACAGTGACACAGATGAGTTTCAGATCAAAGCTTGTAAACCAAAAGTAAACAAATGTAAGTGAAAAATGCAACAATGAAGTGGATGAGGTTGGGAGTAAACAATGATAACTCTGCTTTTTTTGTGCATTGTAAAAATACAGCTGATTTGGTGGATACAGAGAAAATGAAAAGACAGGGTAGAACAAGGAAGGACAGAGATAGAAAGAAGGGAGAGAAAAGCAGATATGGAAAGAAAGATGAGAGTAGAATCTGGAAACCGAAATAGCAGGAAAAGATAAGGAAGTCCAAACCAAAAAGACAACAATAGCTGTTACAAATATGTGTGTATGAGATAATGGATGGCTTCAGCTGACCACTGTCACAGATTATGTAGGCATCTACATTTGGGATACCAATATAGATAATTTTTACAGAAAAAGAGGACAAAAAATACTCCTATTTGTGATTTATTTGATTCTAGATTAGGGATCATATACAGGTCAGGCAACCATGTCCCTTTCCAGAAGCTGTAAAATTCTTTGAGTTGGCTCAAAGGAGAACATTCAGGTTGCAGATGCCTAAAATTAGAAGGTGGATTGATAAATAATACTTTTCTGTTGATTTGGTTTATTTATATTGAGCATTTTAAATGCTGGAAATACATTTAAAATATCAAAGGTCTTGCAGGTAACACCATTCTATTGGTTCTGAGATGGGTATGTTGTCTTCTCACCTTGATCTAGAGGTGCTGTGTATGAAGTCCAAGGGCTCCAGTATTTGTTGGGCTCAAGAAGTTTCACTGGAATCAAGAATCCTCATGGATTTGACTTCTGGATTAGTCAGAAGGGGTGGTTAGAAGGACACATTTATGGTCCCATTGTGCCCTACATGAGCTACTCTGCGTGCTTTCCCCACTCAAATGCAAACACACCAGAGGAAGAGAGAGGCTGTTCACATCAAACAGCAGTTTTGGCCCAAGAACAGTCTGGTGCAAGATGCCCATGAGTAGATTTCTGATGGAAGTGTGAAATAGGCTGATAAAACATCAGAGGAAAGTTTTGGAACAGCCCTGCAGTACAAGTACTGGGAGCAGAAAAACACCCCCAAACCCTAATTATTTTTCAGATGTGTTGCAGGGATCATAAGATGCTCCTGCAATAGCTGGGGAAGAAGCTTGGAAATCCAGGATATGTTTTTTTTCCATTCCAATATTCTTAGATTCATACCTGTCAGTCTTTGGAGAGAAAGGTGACACCTCTGTGTATTCTGAGGGAGAAAGTGTAACTTCCATCAGGAGCAGGATCAGACCATTTGTGTGAATGTTATTTGTAATATTTTTTCCCTCTCCTGTTTCCCCAATGGATATGTCTGCATTTTCAGATCCCAGGAAAAAAAAAATAAAAAATAAGGGGAAAAAAACCCCCATCTCTACCCAATTGGGACTTCCCTCATTCTCTCTTCTGATGTTTGGTTGCTAATTTGCACTTTTCATACACCCAGAAGCAAATGCCTGTCTGACACAAAATAAAACAAGCTGCTTCAAGTGCTGTTTGGTTCTATAGGAAGAAAACAATTTTTGAAAATAAAATGTACTCACCAAACAACCCACCAATGCCGACTGACATTCTCCATGGTGTGTCTGACAGCGGCAAAATGTAGCACAATGCAGAACAAAGAGGCATTTTATATGCCTGGCAGAAATTCTTAAAAGTCTTTTTCTTCTTTTCTTTTTATTTTCCCTGGAAAATAATTCTAATTTTTACTAAAAAAAAGCGCACATAAATACTGAGAAGCTATTAATTATGAAGGTAGGAAAAGAGGGGCTAAAAGAAATACCTTTTACCCTTGTACTTCTTAATATAAATAAAAATAGCTTCTCCTTTTGAATTAATTTGCTTTTTTACCTTTTATCCTTTCTTCTTCATTACAGAATTATTCTTCATTTGACAGATAGGAGCCATGAGATAATTTGGGGTTTTGTTTTGGGGGTTCTTTTAATAGCATTTTGGAATCTTTGTTTTCAGAGAAGAGGCCCACTAGGCACAATTTGGGACTTGTTATTAAAGACAAACTAACATCCCCCAAAGATTTTCAAACACTTCATGCCAGAATGTGATATTTTAAAGCTTTTCCCATTTCACATAATTGGATGCACGTGGCTTAGCAAGAGAAAGACAGTCTCAGCAAATACAAGAATTAATGCAATTTATTTGAGATGGTCTCACAGGAGAGATAGAGATTTTATGCATAATTCTGAGGAAGATAAAAATGTTGAAATCAGTTAGGACTTCTGCATATTGCTTTAAGACCACTGACCTAAGCTAAGGTGGTTATTATAGACAAGGATGGAATTTAGAGAAAGTTGTCAAATTAGTATTCATCCTGGATCCCAAAATGAGCACAATTATCATCTTTGGGAATATGAATTCCACCCTTATACTTTCTTGGGATGCTTAGTCAAATAATTAGTCAAACTAATTCTAATGTTTGCATAATAATGAAAATATATCCATTTTTCATGGAGAAAAAAAATGCAACAAAAAACCTCTACCGTAACTGAAATGTCAAATTTCAGTCCTTTAAAACGATTCTAAATTAGATTAATTTAAGACAGGCTATTGTGAAATTCATTAAATTGGTTTCATATTTAAAATATGCCTCTTACAAATCCAGGACCCTGAGGTGACACAATTATTTAACACAATCATTGAAGACCCTGGAACAAGAAAAGGGAGTTGCTTAGACATGTAATATTTATTCTCATAATTTCTATATCCCAATCTCTATGTCAAATGAACATCTGCACATGTTCTGTTTCCTCTCTTGGAAAATTGTCTGAGACAAAGGAATAGTATTATCTTCTTTTTATCATTGGGAGTAAACCAGAAGCATGCATTGTATAGATATGAAATCCTGTTTTTAACGTGAGTTTTGCTCTTTATTTCAAGAGAACCAGCACTTTTTCCTTTTTTATTTTTAGCTAATTATAGAAATCTAAAGCTATACTGGCATTTTGAAACACAGACATTTTCCTCTCTATGCTGTGATGTCTGTTTAACCTATATTCCAGCAGTGCTATAATAACTGAAAAGAAAAAAAGAGTTATTTGCCAATAATGTTTGAGGTAAAACTATGCCTTCTGTCGAGCTGTGTCCAAAACTTCACCCTGGGGCACTCACACTGAGAGAATATGGTGGTTTTAAACAGGACACTTCAATTCACTTTCAACTGCAAATTAAATGATGGAAGACCTCATGATTTAATTTTTCTTCAGTCCTTTTGCTTATAAAGTTGATAACAGATATTTCACTAGTTCAAATATATTAGTTTAAATGCTTTCTCTTGGAGGTTCTTTACATTCCTTATGGCATTTTGCTCATCTGAGTTTTAATCTTAATTACATAATTTATGGTCAAGCATTGGAACAGGCTGACAAAGACAGTGTTGGAGTCTCCATTCCTGGAAGTATTTAAAAGGTGTATGGATGTGGCACCTGGGGACATGGTTTAGTGGTGAACCTGGTGATGTGGGATAACAACAGGATTTGATGATCTTAGAGGTCTTTTCTACCTTAATAATTCAGTCATTTGCTGTGTAGAGCTCTTGAAATGAACTTGGTGTGATATTATGACCTCATAATGGGAAAGAGAGAAGTCATTCACTGAGGAAATTCACAAAAAGATTAGTGAAACAGAAGAAACATTGGTTTTATGTAAGTCTCCAAAAGATGTGCAGAATTGCAAACGAGAACCAACTGAGAAACATTTCTAATGTCTCCTCAACTCATAAATAGATATATTCTGAGTGCTCTATATTTAGGGGTAGAAGGTTTGGAGCCTTACTGTGTTATCAGGTTATATTAATATCAAGCTAAATAAAAAGTTTTTGAATGAAAAAGACTTCAGGAAATTATCTTCTAGCAGTCAGGCCTAAGAAATTCCTCCTTTAACACAGCAGTAATACAAATTGCATTTATAAATGTTTCAATGCACATCCCAGCACAATGTAAATTGTAAAAATGTACATACTATAAAAATTCCTATTCTCTTTCAACTCCTTCTACCCAGCAATTCTTAAGGTCTGCATCTGTTCTTCTTCTGCTCCCTACCCACAAAGTCCTCATACCCTCCAATGAGCAATGAATTCAAGCAGAAGAAGGTCCTACCACCCCCACAGGAAAGAATTTCTTCCCAATATCCCATCCAACACTGCTCTCTGTCAGTTTGAAGTAATTTTCCCCTGTTCTATCATTCTAAGCCTGTGTAAAAAGTCCCTCTCCAGCTCTCCTGGAGCTCCTTTATGCCCTGGAAGGGGCTCTGAGCTCTCCCTGGATCCTTCTCTTCTCCAGACTGAGCATCCCCAACTCTCTCAGCCTGGCTCCAGAGCAGAGGAGCTCCAGCCCTCATCTCTATAAAACACATAAAATGCCAAGAGATCACAAGATTGATACTATTAACAACAAAAAACCAAATCAACAAACAAACAAAAAAATAAACCACACACACACACACACACAAAAACCTCAAATAAAAACCAAACTATAAAACCCCAATCAACCAATCAACTGGCCAAAAAAACCCAAAAAAACCCAAACAAACAAACCAAACAAAAAACCCAAAACAAACAAAACAAGTCTAAATTTGGAAAGTTGCAAAAAGCTTGAAAGGAAATAATAGTTTGTTTTCTGATGATACAAACAAAAAGTTTTGGATATTTCAACCCTATGCAGCCCATTTAGATCCAAATCACGTTAATTCTCCTGTTAGTAGGGTTTCATGACTGAATGGGCAAATATTTATTTACCATAAAATTCCTTGAAAATATATAATATTTGGTATTTTCATATAATTTTTTATGCTGGCAAGACTTTCTGATTTGTAAGTATTTTGTCAGCAGCCCTATTTTTTGCTTACATTTTCTTAGTGTTTGGTTTTCTCCAACATACACAAACGTATAAAATTGCACATCTAAAAAAATCAAACAAGTTTATTATGGAGAAACCAGCATGGACATGAATCCTCAGTCATTGCATAGCATTCCTGACACTTGACTCCATCCTTGGATTATGAGATTCCTCAGAAGACAGAAATAAATAACTGGTCTCTTTTAAGAACAAAGGCTGAAGTGAATATATTTAAAAGCTGCACTGTGTTTTGATGTTATTATAGCAATCAAAGTCAGAAAATCACAGTAACTGAGTAATAAAGAATGACTTCAAAGCCTCAACTGTCTAACGATGATCTGACAACTGCAGCAGTTCATCTGTATTTATGTAATTGATATTATATACACACGTACATTTATATTATACACAAAGTGTATAATTTATGGCTATGTGGTTAAAAATAAAATTTCAAAAATCATAAAGATATAAACACTAATCTACTTTTGGTGTTGTGCTACAGAAAAGATATATATGTGTGTGCATTGTACAGAAATTTATATGCAGTTGTAGACCAGTAGGTCTATATGCAATTGAAGACCTTTGTGTAGTTCTTTATGCGCAATTGTAGACCTGTAGGTCTATAATAACCATGTGGTTTTGAAAATTCATCTTCTTTGCTTATTACTTTCCTTATTCCTCTGTGTTTTTATAACAATGAGTCATTCCTAAGCCTTTCAATCTGCCCTGGAAGTCCAGCCTGAATTTCACTCAAACATTGATGTTTGATATTTGTTCTGAACTGGGAAACCAGCAGTTCTGGGACCTTTAGCAGCTGCCTGACAGATTTTCCTTCCTTGTAACTGGGAGGATAAACTTTTTCAAACCACCAGTTCTTTGAGATAAGAGTGTTCACTTCAAGCATATTTGTTTATCTGAGGCCATAAAGCCTGACATTACTGGTGGCTCTATCCAATCCTAAAATTACTGCTATTGAAAGATCTCCTTTGGATTATTTTTTTCTATTGTTGTTTTTATTGTGAGCATTCAAGAGTTTTCCATGCATTTATGCCAATAAAAATAAAATTTCCAAAACCTGTATAACAATCAATTTAAAGTCACTGTCATTAAAACTGTTCCCTGATACTCAGTATTGTCTCATCTCTGAATTGTGTCATTTCCTGTTTCATTGCTGGGTAATGAGTTGGGGAGGATTTGCAGGTTACAGTGACCCCAAAGGCAGTAGTTGGATAATCTTCATCAGCAAAGCCAGATGGTGGATCTCCTGTTCTCTCAGTGCACATCTGCATCCTACACTAATCACTCACTCCGTTGTCCTTATCCAGATGCTTGTGAGACTGCTCAGAGAACTTGCCAATATCCATCTGATAAAATTAAGATATCAACTTGAACTAATTTAAAGGTTAGGGCAGATGAAGTGGGGGAATTAATTGCTGGACATGGATTTTAAAAGTCTGGGGTACCAAAGGGGCAAAATTATATTTCTCAATACAGTCATGTCATTCAGACTGAGATTTGGACATTCAGAAAAACTACCTTTCCATTACATATTCCACATAGAAAAGTAAAAAGTAAAAAGTAAATGTGTGAGAGAATTCTCCCAGTAAACTGCACAAAAGCAGGGATGGCAGAGTTGCACTTCTCCCAAGGTGACATGTATCAGTGAAGGCTTTGGCAAAGGGAAATGCAGCCTCAAAATTGCCCATGCATCAAAATTATTTTGATTGCTGGTGTGTCACTCTGGGTGTATTGCTAATTTATTTTCCGATTAATTGGGAGCAAAACACTGACAGCTTTTCACTATTAGTTCAATCATTGTTTTATTAACTTAATAGAAATTAAATACTTCCCAGCTTCCTGATGACTTTTAGACCCAGATATCTATGACAGGTCATTAGTTGCAGAGAAGAATGGTCAGGCACTAATATTAAACAATGAGATTGCTTATTCATACACTGCAGAGGTTAGAATTAATAATCATGATAAATTGAATCTCATAAATAACTAATAAGGAAAAATCCAAAACAATTTGCTATAGTATTCAGAAGAGATGTATTTTTAAGAAACAAGGGTGAAATTACTCCTTGTTTCACCTGGTTGTAATAATCAGGAATAGAACTGTTTGCCAGCAGGTGAAACAGAGACTTGGGAAAAAGTGAATGCTGAAAGAAATTTGGGATGAGAGTAAGCAGTATAATTGTTACATGCCTGCCATATACTACAGCAGGAAAAAAAAATAACATAGACCAATGTTATTCTGGGAGACATTAAATCAAAAAGCCAGAGGAGATTAGTATGCTGCTATTAAGTACTCATGAGAACACACCTGAGACACCTGCTTGAGGCCTGAACTCCTTGGAAAAAAGTAAAAATACCAAGAAAAATGAGAGTAGAAGGGATTATGAGGCACTAGAGGAAAAGCACTTACTTGGAGATCATGTAATTATGAAACCATTCAGAAGCTGGGGACATATTTTAAGAGAAATATGCAATTTTCTTGAATAAAATTGGTGGATGTGTTTATGGATTTGGAGAGCCAGAGATGCCTGAGTGTATCAGTACTGTCTGCTTTTGTGTGCACGTGGGCTGCACATTGCCTCAGATGCTTCCACAGGAAGATGAGCCCTTAGGGAAAAGCAGAAGAAATAGCAGCATGGCATCCTGTCTGTGCAGAGAGGTTGAGATTCTATTCCTAAACCTTATTGATGACTTCCTCAGCTTTTCTCTGGTATATTTTTCATCTCTATAAAATGACGACCCTCATAGTTGTCTTTCTCCAGCTCTAGGAACTGGACTTGTGAATTTTACCAGTGGAGGCCAACCTGCAGCTCCGGTATGATTTGTCTGCATCCCTGGCAGCTGATCCCAACCTTTCCTGGGCTCACAGGGGCACCAAGGCTGTCAGCTCCCGTGCTCTTCCCCCATGGCAGCAGCTGATCAAGGAACAAGCACTGGAAGCCTCTTTGGGTCACAGGATGCTCAGTTGTGCAAAGGAGCTGTGGGATTCCTGGGAAATCACCATCTCCTGCTTGTGAGCTCGCCCTTCCCATCTAACTGAGAATTCCTGACTCTGAGCTGTGCAAAAGTGTTGGTGGAAGGCTCATAAGTGCAAAATATTGATGAATGGCTGTGTTGGGTGGATACATGTATAAAATAGCCATTTATAGTGTTTGAGGGCCATTAGAAGAAAGAATATTTATTTAGGAGGGTGAGGAAAAGCAGGCAACTAGGAAATTAAAAAAAATTAAACAAGGATGAGGCATTTGATCTTGGCCTGATAAAATATTGATGCATTTTGAACTGGGAGAGGAACAGCTTTTAAAAACATTGCCAGGGACTGGCATTAAGAACTAAAATCTTGTTCTGGCTTCAGGAAAACCTCAAAAGTCAAACAACTGCACTGGTGTTGAAATGCAGCACTGGCTGTCCAGCAGGAGGCCTGAACACTCCCTTTTCTTTCACAGGCAAGCAAACCAAATCTATTTCAGAGGGAGGTAAAACCTGTCTACCCTTGCTCTTCTCCAGTGAAACCATCCATGACACTTCCCCATTCAGCAACAATTTGGAACAACACCTGGGTGGGTTGCAAAAAGCATTTTCTAAACACTGCTGTCACCAAGCCTTCACAATTCATTTGTGTATTAAGCTCCTAATTTTGAGTGCTAGCATGAGGTTTCTTAAAGTTCACATAGTGTAATTGTTACCTAAGGCTGGGAGACTCTGCTCTGCTTTCTAGGTTATTTAGCTGCAGATAATTTATGAGATTGCTGGGGAGGTTGAAAAATTGTTTCACCTCTCAGTTGTTCATGCTTGCACTGGTTTTACAACAGATGGGAGAGAATTTTGCAGTCCTGAATATTTGATTCATGCCAGCCGACTGCCTCCTCTCACTCAGTGGAGACAAAAGCCAGAAGGCTGGAGAGGAGCATCAGTGGTTTTTAGAGGGCTGGAGCTGCTTTGACAGATAGATACACATATATCTCAGTATTTTTAAAGCATAAAAATTATTATTTCAGTGCTTTGTCTTCTTTCTTAGTGAAGCTGCACAGGGTATCACACAGGCCTGCAGAAAGTGAACTAAGCAGGAATAAATTTTTTGGGAGTTCACTGTAAAAGACAAACTGACAGGTTCCCAGAACTGCCAGTGGTTTCTGAGCTCGTTTTCTCTTGGTACATACCATTTTAATTGTCTAGAAATGCCAAGTTGGCCCAATCATAAGACTGCACAAAAGTGTGAATACTGTTATTAAGAGTTTTTGAGGGTAAGGACATCATAAAACCCAGGATGTGGGCTTTAGTCCCTTCTCTGGTGATTAATTTCTGACACAGATCAGAAGGGACCTTAAGGATCATCCAGTTTCAATCCCCTGGCATGGGCAGGGATACCTTCCACTATCCCAGGTTGCTCCAAGCCCCATCCAGCCTGGCCTTGGACACTTCCAGGGATCCAGGGGCAGCCACAGCTTCTCTGGGCACCCTGTGTCTCAGCACCTTCACAGGGAACACTTTTTTCCTAATACCCAATCTAAATCTACACTCCTTTGGCTTAAAGTTATGCTCCCTGGTTCTATCAAGGATGGATGATTACCTTCTGGGAAACTAAAATTTAAAAAAAAAGTGAGTGAACTGTAAACTGGGCACTTCAGTTGAAAGTCTGACATTAGGTGGGATCTGGGCCCTTGCCACCAACAGATGCCTCCAGGGAGTTTTGTGAAAGCAGCTTCATTATGAATAGACACTGAAGCCTATTTTTGGAGTGGGACTTGTAACTGTATCTTAAGTGATTATACACTAAACTGCTGATAAGATGAAAATTCCACTTCATCTTTCAGGAGGAAAAAAAAATTTAAAAAATAAAAGTTTAATTGCCTCTAAGGAGCCTTTCAGGTAAACCAGGCAGTGGAACACACTTGGAAGGCAGTGGGTTTGATATAATTAGGATTTCTAATCGCTTGGTGGCATCAGACCCTAGGGAATGTTGTGCCAACATACTTAAGGGACTTCAGGCATGTCTAGAGCATGGACAAAATTGAACAGGGCTCATGCAAATCCCAGTAACATCAGAATATTGAATTCAAGACATTAAAGAGACATTTGGGTGCTCAAATCTGGTTTTAGAATGAAGTTTTGCCTGTCTATGCCAGAGATCATCATCTGAAAAATAGATCTAAACATCATCTTCCCATGTTGAAGAAGAACTGAATACTACAGTGACAGTAAAATCCTGATCCTTCTGTAATAAAGAGTATGAGAGGAAGAAATGGACAATTTTATATCTATTTATCTCTCTAATAACTTTATTTCCATAAATGGTCAGAATTTGCAATTTCTTTATAATATCTGAAAATCTCGTTTTCTAGGATCTCACAGAAGCTGTCTCCTTAATGTCTCCATATCCTATTTCCCCATTTGCAAAATAGAGGTTGTAAAACTTATTTTGTCTGTCTGGGTTGATCAGACAGAAATCACTTCAGGGCAGGGACCATCTTTTACCATAGAAGAGTATCATATAGGAAAGGTAATAAAAAAGTATCCATCCAAATTGTTTCTAATAGAAAATTGTGTTTTCAAGAGAAGATATGGGCACACAAATCAATTATGAGATATTGTAAAAGAGATAATGTGAAACTTGCCCGACATCCCCTTGAGGCTCAGCTCTATGTGGTTACACAATGTGAGGTAGGTTAAGTTATGTATTGTCATTTCTGGTACCCAGTTTCTTTGTTGCATTTAATGAGGATGTAAAAAAGCCTCCTTTTGGTACCATGGAGAGGCTCCATTCATGCTTGTGATACACCTCGAGCTCCTCCAACGCCGGCTGAAAAACTCAGTTATTGTGACATGTTAACAATAAAAGTTGGGGAGTAGGAATCTCCATCTCTCCCCTTAAACACATTTGACTTACAAGCTCTATAACTTTCAGGCAAGATTAGCATTATCAATAAATCACCGGGTTCACAGAAGAGGAACACGACAGAATGCCGTGTTGCCGAGGCAGAGAGAATGACAATAGGTGCCTTAGCAGCAGTTATAACAGTGCTGCAACAGATTGTGCCCTAAAGCAGAAAATATCCTGCACACAAGAGGTTATTCAGGTATAGAGAAAAAAAAATTAAAAGTTTAGTTATCTTTGCTAACGTTTTTCAGGGTAAAGAGATAAAGAGAGCAGGAGCAGGAAGGGTGGGACTGGGGAAAGGAGCTGGGGAGAAATTGCCGAGCTCTCAAGTTTTAAGGCAGCTCAGCCAGCTGTCGGGTAGGAAGGCAGAACAAAGTAGAGCACGTTTTGGGAAAGAAGCATCTCTGTTTGTAACCATGAGGGCATCCACGGGTTCAGTGCTCTCACACACTGCACAGTCCTGACGACTCGTCTCGTGTCCTGCGAGTCCCACGCTCGCTTTCCTGACAGCTCGCTCTCTTTCTCTCACACATCCTCTCTGGGTCCCAGGGCACACCTGGTTCTCTGGCTTGTTCCATCCAATATCAATGAGAATCATATTATCTGTGTGCCAGGCATGCTCTGAAAGCCTGGTTTGCCACCAGTCTTACTCATCCTTTACTGCTGGGAGTGATAAAGAAGGAAAAGTGAAGAGAAAAAGAAGAAAATTAAAACCTCCGAAATGCTCACGTAATTATTCATAGATCACACTAGCTGATGTCCAACTTTAAGGTTTTAGAATGTGAACAGTCTTGAAAAATACTTTTAAAGGAGGCATTGACATTTTTCAACCAAAAGTAATGGCGCTGAAGTTCAAATTAGGAGCTGGTACCAGTCAGGGTCAGGGCTGGAATTAGCAGCCAGGGCTGCAGGGGCTCTGAGGGGCGAAGGTGGGCATTGCAATGTGAACTCTGGGATGTCATAGAGTCATTCAGGTTGGAAAAGAGCTCTGAGATCACTGAGTCCAACCATCAACTCAGCATTGCCAAGTCCACCGTTAAACCATGTCCCCAGGTGCCACATTGACAAGGAATCCCTCCAGGAATGGTGACTCCACCACTTCACAGTCATCTGTTCCACTTCAGCTGAGAAATCCTCTTTAATTTAAGGGCACTTGTTATTCAGTGGGGTAATAATGAATACCTGTATGTTCCAAGCCATTTATTCCCATAAATCTGCACTGGATTCAGAGATTGATTACAAGTAACTTCTGCACTAAGGACCATCTTCTTTCTATGTTTTAATGAAGCCCAGACAACATACTTTCCTACCTTTGTTAAATCAGAATTAAGAGTAGTTGCAGAAGGAAATCTCCTTGAAATACATTGTTATTATGTTCTAGCATATTGATTACTCTTTTTCCAGAAGAGTAAATAGAGCTATCTCTGGGTAGCTACAAGTATATGCAAGATTTTGTTTGACTTCAGATTTCTTGTGTGACCTGGAAGAACCTTTTGAGAGCAAGTTACCAAACCAGGACGAGGGGATTGTTTTATGCTGCCTAAAAGTTGTGTGTTCCTGCTTGAGTCACTGAACCACACAAGTTCATCCTCTATGAACCAGAGCCCCATTCCTGGAGTTTTTTTCTTGTTTTGGAGAAAATTGCTTCACATGGATTGTGCCTAGTATTGTTCATTTGATTCATCCTTATGTAATTTCAGTGAATATAATGTTCAAACTGAGCATCAATTTGGCAGACTATCATCTGGTTCAGATTTCACACCTTCTTCAGGGTTCTTAGCACCTAAATGGGGCAGGAGGAGGTTGCTGCTTCATTCTAAGCCTGGAATAAGGGAAGGTGGTTCAAACTATCTCATCTCCTAAAGTGGTTGCAGGGTGATAGAGTGGCACAGGCAGCCTGTGGGTCCTTCCTGTGTTTGCAGTTTGTGATGAGCCAAGTCCCAGCCTGCTGCTCCAACCTGACAGCATCTCTGCTCAGGGATGAATTTGTGTTCTGAGAGAGGATGATACAGATCTGGGTATTGCTGGCACAGCAATAATCGCCCCCACCAGGCTGCTGTATTAATTCTTCAAGTGGCATCACACAGAAAAGGAGCAAAACTAACACAGATGACTCCTCTGGGACATTGGACCCTCAGGGCAGATGAGAAATTGCCCCTGTCTCTGCTTTGGCATTCCACATCACTCGCTCTCCATGGCTCTGTGCTGTTCCAAGCCATTTTCTCATCCCATGCCATGGCAGGAAGAGCAGCTGGACAGGATGGAGAGAGTGGAATGTACCAGGAGAGAGAGCCAGCCCCGATGTGTTGCTTGGTTTTTGTTTGCAGTTCTACTTGACTAACACCTGGAACAGAAAGGGAATCCCAAAATGCTGCTGGCACAAATGGCAGCAGTCAGAACCAGAATTCCTGCACTGCTCGTGTGGTCAATCAATCAGATCTATTTTTCAAAGCCAGAGCACAGAAAGAACACATTGCCTCAGGACTCCTATTATGACTATACTCATTTGGAAACAGGTTTTGGATTAAACTCTTAAAACTTGAAAAAAAACCCTTTTTCTTCATCCCTCCAGCTGAGTAGGGACACAGTGAGGGACCCTTTGCCTCACTCATCCCTTGACTCAGTTTCTGCAGGTTAAAGTTGTACTTTAAAAAAGTATGCCCAGTGAATACAACAGATCTGCTGCAGACATTCATGGATTTTAGATTAGCTTGAAAATCCTTTAAAATAAAAAAAAAATTATAAATAACTTCTGATATGTTGCATGGCCACCTTTTAAATGAGAATAATCGCTACCTTGATCATATAGGAAAAGCCATGGGGACGCAGGAGCTGTAGGTCAGTATTTGACTGCAGGGATGCAGTTGGTACTTTTTCTATACTGTAAAGTGGGTACAAGAGAAATACCTTCTTTTGCCTTATCAACATTGTGATTTTATGCACATTTGAGCACTACTTATTTTCATTATGGAGGTATTCTCTGGAGAGAAAGTTTTTTTTTAACATTTTCTTACTAACAAGGATCAAAAGCACTGCTTTAAATTATTATTATATTTCTTGAGAGATTACATGCAAATTTTGTTCCAAAGTATTCCAGTTTAAAATAAAATTACTATGAGAAAATAAGTTATTAGGTCAGTCTTAACAGTTGAAGCTTCAATATTTGACTATTTTACAATGGTGATGTCTGGGGGCTAAAAACATCAAGCCCATCTGGGAATTGTCCCCCCAAAAAATACTTTTGGTCCTAGAATGAAAGCTGGGTTTAGAATTCACTGAATTATCAGCTTTAAAATAAGCAGGGATGGTCAGATTGTGAGTTTCCTTGCTTTCCTCTAGTTATTTGCATAAAAATTGTACTTGCTTAAGACTGCTCATTCCACAACCTTTTCATCAAACTGAAATAGGGGCTCATAAACACCTAATTCTGTGCAAGTGTATAACAAGATTTTAATTTATACTGTTTTTTTAGTTATTCAGTTTTTCCAACTGTAAATAATTAACATGTTGAATCAGCCCCTATTGCATTTAATCATAGATTAAATGTAGATTATTTTTGAAATAGCAGCTTTTTCTGGAAGGAACAATTTGTTTGTTTGTTAACTTGTTTGTAGAAAACTGATTCTTAAGCAAATACTTATTTCCAGAGCTGCAAACCAAGGAAAATATTGGTGTTATAAATGAATGGTAATATTATGGTAATTGATCACCTTGGCTCAAAGCACCAATCCATGTCAAAACCTGGGGACAGATGCACACAGAATTATATGGATTTCAGACTCTGCTTATTTTTCACACTCCTGGAGCAACACCTGACCCTTGGAGTAACCCTACAAATCAGTCTAAAAGCAAACCTCAAACCACTGAAAAGATGACTTGATTAGGACTGGAAAGAAGAGCACTGGGTAGATTTTTTGAGTAAACTGGTGATTATAAAATTCAAAACTGGACCTTCTGGTTTCAGGCCATATTATGCTTCTGTTAGAAAATATTATTTTTTTTCTGACATTAATAATCCTGCAGAAACTTACTGAGTTTACTGCTTTGAAGAATGTTTTTTCCTTTTTTTTTTCATAGAAAACTTGTAACTTAATCAAATCAAAACACATTTTCACTGGGTCCTTCCAAACGGTTTCTTCAATGCATTTTCCATGCCAAATTCTGCCTCTGGCCACTTCTCTCTAGAACTGTTTAATTAAGCATTTCAGGGTTGGAGGTTTTGGGTGGTTTTTTAATCACATGAAAAAGATTTTCCTCTTTAATTTTTTCCCTGATTTTACCATCCACCAAGCCAGTAGAATAATTTTAGTTAAGCTCTCCTGAAACCAAGCACAAAACAAAGCCAAGTTCAGTTTACATCAACAGGGATTTACTTTTCTCTCCAAGAGGGAAACAGTGTTTAGTTATGAGGTTCTGCAAAATAAATTACTGAGCAGTGATCCAGGTTATCCATTTGAGTAATCTCTATTAGTAGGATGAAATTGTGCCAATTTACAGTAATTAGTGAATATGGCAGCATAACATTGCATTAGGAATTGTTACTGAGTTCTTGCTAAGGTGCAGTAAAGACATGTCCCACAAAATAGATATTTCCCATTTGATATTTTCACCAGCTACCAGTGCTCTGAATTTCAAACTAGACCTACAAAGAGTAACTTGGGTTGTTGTTTGTTATGTATTCATTTTCACTTCCCTAAGTCTAGACTTAAATATTAATGAAGGGAAGATTAAAAAAAAAAATAAAAGCAAATCCCATAAAACCCCTCCAGCCATGCTAGGGGAATCCATCATTTTCTAGCTAGTGGCAATACAAATAATGTAATGTCTTTTTCCTCCTCATTTTTAAGGGTAGTTAGAGATACCTGAAATACCTGGAAAATAAGTAAATAAAAACAATGGAATATTCAGCTGCTTGTGTATTCTTGGCACAGGGATGGAGCACATTTCTCCCTGATTAGAACAAGAGTTGTCTGTCGGCTCTGCCAAGCTCCAGCTCCAGTGCTCAGCACTGAAAATATTCCCTTTTGATGCTTCTTTGGCCATAACTCAATGTTTCAATGTAAAAACAATAGTTGGATAAAGGAATGTTTTTCAGTTTGCTGCTGAAATAATAAGCCTGGGGAAAATTATTAGGCTGTGTTGAATTAAAAATGATTTTTTTTTCTGGATTTAATATGAGCATTTAATCCAAGTCTATTTTGGTTAGGTGGCTTTGGTTTAACTTTCTTTAGATTTAGTTTTCCTTTGTAGGTGGATGTTTTCAATGAAATTTTGCCTCCATTTTTGTTTTGAAAATGCTGAAATATCTGCCTACTTTTACAAAATGAAACATGACACTAAAAATTCCTATATAGCATTTCCTATATAGCATTTCTATCAATATGGGGAGCTGGAGGTGGCCCTTATTTATCTGTGTGTTTAATTTTGGCAAAAAATACACTTACAACTGAAACTTAATTTAAAAACATGATTTAGACTTTATAAAAAAGTAATAAATTGAACTGTTTATATTTGTTCATAATTTTGGCAGGTGAATGTAGGGCTCAGAGCTGTGATTTGACAGGTTTTAAAAGCAGCCATCAGAAAGTGTCAGTGCCTGAATTAAGGTGCAATAAATTAATTTCAGTAGCATGCTGGGCTCTAGTGGAAGGTGTCCCTGCCCATGGCATAGGATTGGAATTAAATCATCCCTTCCCAGGGAAGGTCCCTGCCAACCAAACTATTCCATGATACTATAATTTAGATTAGCTAAAAACAATGTTTGATGAATGAATCTCAGCACACAGAAAACAGAAATACAGAAAACAGAGAGAAGAACTTCCAAGGAAGATTTATCCCACCCTAAATATCTTTCTTTGAATACTGTTTTCACTGTCTTAAAATTTGACATATTTTTACTGCTTGTGCTCAGCAGAAACAAAAATATATAAGAGCCTATCGTAGATTGAGGGATAAAAAAACAAAAGGAAGAAGTAATCATAGAATTATTAAGGTTGGAAAAGATCTCCACAATTATTAAGTGCAACCTTTGATCAAATACAGCCATGTGTCACGAAGTGCTATGTCTGCTCGTTTTTGAAACTTTTCCAGGGGTGGTGACTCCACCACTTCCCTGGGCAGCTTGTTCCAATGCTCAATCACTCTTTCAATGAAGAAATTTTCCCAAATATCCAGCCTGAACCTCCCCTGGCATGACTTGAGGCCGTTTCTTCTCATCTCATAGAGGAATGTCTGAAGCCCAGCAATTTTATGTTACAAACCCTACCTAAACCATCTTATGGCCAGGCTTGCTGATGCTGGGAGGAAGCAAAAGTAAAACCAAGTCCAAAAGTTCTGGATTAGGCCATGGACCTCTTTCAAATAGCAGTTGAGCCTTGTTCTGGTGTTAATTCATGTCACCTGGAGCTGCAGCAGGACTCAGCCCTCAGAGTGCAGCAGGTGAGCCAGGTGCTGCAGCTGACCCCTGACTCGTGCTCAGGTCTGGGGTTTGGGTGCTTTTGGTACTGATGGGATGCCTTTGGTACAGAGCTGCCTTCTGTGAGCAGCTGCCAGGAGCCTCCTGCAGAGCCAATGCCAGCAGCTCCAAGATGGACCCACTGCTGGCCAGGGCTGGGACAATTAGAAATTCCTTGTCTCCCTGCACCTCTGGGAGAGAGGGAGGGATGGGGGAAAGGTGTTTTTAAAGTTTATTTTATTTCTCATCATCCTGCTCCCATTTTGTTGGTAATAAATTCATTTAATATCCCCAAACTGGGTCTGTTTTGTGACAGTACTCAGTGAGTGACCTTCTCTGTCCTTGTCTCAACTCATGAACCTTTTGCTATATTTTCTCTCCCCAGCTGCAGAAGGAGTGATAGAATAGCTTCAGTGGGTGCCTGGCATCCAGCCAGTGTCTACCTACTCTAGGCCACAAAAAATGTATTTCTGAGGTGGTTCCCATTTTAACTCTGTTCAGCCCTCTGAAGGAAAAAAATTATATTAAACACCAAATTATTTTTGCAGACAGATACACCAGGATGATGTGTGTTCACCAAAATGGTGATTCTTCCTGTTGTAAAATTCACAAGCAGTGGGATGAAATACTCTGGAAGTGTTTGACCCTTTTCTCTGACTATTGAAATGGCTTAGGGAGCTTGTGTAAGTCAATTTTTTGACACTCGACGTTGAGTAAAATGATCTCCATCATTATGTCCTCCTTGCACTAACTGGAATTTGAGGTGCCCTGAAACAAGAAAAAAGAAAAGAAGAATTCAACATGCAAACCAAATATTCGGTCCAAAGTCTCAGGTGTCTGAGAAATTAATGAATTTGCTTCAAAAAGCATTTTAAAAATGCTGAGAATTCTTTCTGGTCTTAAAGAGCAAAGAGATTCAAGTTCTGATTTTCTTGAAAATTTCTGTCTTGTTTCCTGTTTCATATAATTTAAAAATGAACAGAACTTATAAATTAAAAAAAAACCCTCTGACAAGTGCTGTGTTTTAGGTGAAATATGATCCACAAAAAAATTTGTGAAGAATGTGAAAAGGTTTTACTGGATTACAGAAAATGTCTTTAATACTGCCAAGTTTTAAGAAAAGTTTCATTTTTAAGAAAAGTCAATTCCTGATGCAGAAGAACATTCAGCAACCAGGTCTATTTCTAAATAAACTTAATGAATAATTGATTTCTGAGTTTAGTGTTAGAATCTAAAAATGAAAAAAAGGGAAAATAAATAAAAAAGGTTGCTTAGGGGAAAATCTCAGTTGACAAGATTTAAGGTTTTCTGGTAGAGCTTTCAATGGTAAATAAGCTTTAGTTATCATTCTGTAATAAATTAAGATGAAATTATTTAAAAGAAACAGTATTTAAAAACTTTAAATGTATTTGTTAACATTTTTGGCCTTTTTTAAATACTTTTCCAATATTGAGATCTTACCCACATGTAAAGATGCAGTTTTCACCAAGTGTGATATTTTCAGGCAGAAGCTGACTTGGTCTTACCCACACTGAGTGGTTTTGAGGTAACTTTGAAAGACACCATGACCCTGATAACAAATACTTGGTTGAGTTTTGTTGGCATCACCTTTCACATCAGATGCACCCTCTGCCTTCCCAAGACCTTCTGGAGGTCTTCTGGAATCTTTATTCCTGTTAATCTGAAGGAGAATGGTGAGCTTAATTCAATCACCATCTTTAGGCAACTCTGTTGAAGTGACATGATCCCCACTTTTAGCATGGCCCACGTGTAGAAAATAAAAAACCGTCTTAAATGCTGCTTTATTTACATTTCCTCCTAATGGAGTCTTAATTGTCAGGCTTTTTTTTTTTTGTAAATAATCATGGAACCATTTATATTGGAAAAGACCTTTAAGATTGTTATACTGCCAAGCCCACCACTAGCCCACATCCTCAAGTGCCAGATCTTTTAAATACTTCCTAGGGTGGTGACTCCCCCACTGCCCTGGGCAGCATTTTCCAATGCTTGACAACCTTTTTGGTGAAGGAATTTTCCTTAATATCCAATCTAAACGTCCCCTGGCACAGCTTGAGGCCATTTCCTCTTGTCCTAAATAATGCTTTCACCTTTTTTTTTTTTTATCATCCACCCTAATAGTTTTATTTAGTTCATTCATAAAACTTACATAATAGTTCTTTATTAGGTAACTAAAATCTTTTTCAGGCTCACTCAAAAGATTTCCAATAGTAAGAAAGAGGGAGGGAAAAGAAAAGCTTAGTACAATAGAGGAAAGCTATGCAAAGCAGAAGAGAAAATAATAGGTTACCATACTTTGTTTAATCAATACAGTGATAAAATGGATAAAGCCTGAGTATAAAAGGGCACTGGCAAGATTAAACACTTAATTGTGGTGATTCTGACTTACATTACCAGGGTTAGATTCAGGGTGAGAAATTTTCTACATGAATACACTGGTAAGGGAAATCTCCACCTTTTTGGGAAATAAAGGCCAAAGAAGAGACATTAACATCAAGATGATCTTGCTCCTCTCCTAGAGCCGTGTGCTATCAGCTCCCTGTGTCACACCATAAGACACTGGAAATTCTAACCAGTTAGGTTAAGAACTTTTATTTACAAAACAGCATGTGAAAATGTACGGAGAATTGTACCTCTTGGGTTATTTTTCTTGTAATTCATTCGAGCTTTTTGCTTTAATGCATCCAGTTGTAAAACCACAGATAATTATTGTCACTGAAGGGGGGATTTGGAGACAGGGTTTGATTTTAGAAGGCTTTGTACTATCTCAACACATTGTTTGCTGCCTCAGACAAGGAAAGGAAAGAAACAGCAGAGAATAGAAATCCACACTCCAAGGAGCATCACCTGTGTCCTTTCCCAAATCCATCAGTCCCATCAGACTGAATCTATTTACAGAGCATTTATTCTTGTTTATCTTTACCTGTATGTATATCTTCCTTCTTCTTATCAGTTTTGTCAGTCTTCTCTACAAATACCAGCTTGCAGCTCCTGCCTCTCAGCTACTTCTGCATATTTGGAAAAGGTTTGGTGATAATTGCTTTAAATATTCTGCTCATAATAGACAATACAATGATTTATACCTTAAAATAATACATATATTAGGTATACATATATTTACACAGAGTCCCTAAAAATCTTAGTTCCCATGAGAAGATATAAATGGATAACAAATTTTCTTAATTCTTTGAGAGTCAACAAGACTTAGACTGATCCAGTGGTATTATTATTTGGTCAAGTTGTTAAAATCCATCTGCCACTGATGTTCTTTCAGTTGAGATGTGGCCCTATGGATGGGATGTGCTCAAGAGTGGAGTTCAGCCCTGCCATCCCAGATGATGATTTATTTCTTAGAAGGTGTGACTGTGTGGGAAGGATGGAAGAATTATCTTCAAACTAGTGTGAGATGGTAACTCCATCTCTGGCAGGAAATGAAGGCTTTTCCAGCTCTCTGGAAGATCTGTAAAGACCATAAGCTCGGAGATGTTTTGTTCCTGTCATTTGAAGCTCACACATTGATAAGGGAGCATCTCCTGCATGTACAAAGTCCCTGACACAGTCACAGAACTGCAGAATCAGAACTATAGAAAATCCTGACTTGGAAAGAAGCCATAAGGATCATCTAGTCTATCCAGGCCCTCCTGGCCCTGCACAGCACAGCCCCAACCATCCCACCCTGTGCCTGAGAGCATTGTCCAAACACTTCTTGAGCTCTCTCAGGTTCTGTCATTGCTGTGACCACTTCCCTGGGGAGCCTGTTCAGTGCCCAACCACCCTCTGGGTGAAGAACCGTTTCCTAATATCCAACCTAAACCTCTCCTGTGATGAGAAGGGACCTTCCCTGGCTCTCCAGGACTGTCCATCTGCCAAGTGCTCACAGCACCACTGTCCTCTGCTACACAACCCCATGTGCTGGACATGACAGCTGGGACCCTGCTGACTTCCAACAGAGAAGATGCTTTGGGTAGATGAGATTTAGGTTCAGTGTTGAATTCGAGCACCTTCCAGTGATCACCTCTTCCACGAGGCTAAAAGGGAAAGAAAGAGGAAGAAGGCAAGGGGGGAGAGAGAAAGAAACAGTACAAAAATGGGTAAAGCTGGGGCAGAGCTGCCAGAGCAGTAAACTATTCCAGAGCATAGTTTCCAGGTCACTGTGAGTTACTGCCTCCTGCCCTGTAGCTAAAGGGATTTGGGGAAAGGATCATAACACTCCCCGCCACAATCCCTTCCTTGGGCAGCTCCCAGAGAAGCACAATTACAATGCCACTCCTCACTAAGGACTCAGCCTTAGGGCGCAGTGCAGCCCAGACACACCAGAGGTGGAAAAGACCTATTTAGGTCCATTTAGCCAATTCCCATGACATTGCAGAGGTCTTCCCTTCCTGCCATGTCCAGCCTTGCTAGCCTTGGGCATGAAGCTGTCACAGAGCTGATGGCTTTGCCACTTCACAGGCTCCCGTTTTGCTGGGACTTCTGACACCGGGCTTCAGCAGTTTTTCAGATGTATAATGGATGATTCTGTGACTGCAAAGCCCCCGTGGGTGTCACTGTGGGGAACAGCAATGTCTTTAATGCTGGGTTCAGTTGACACCACAGCACCTGCAGCAGGTGAGAATCAAAAGAGGGACTGAACAGCAGAGTTGATCTGGTACAGCCTGGCCAATGCACAGGAGTGGTACAAAAGTGGCTTTATTGGGTAAAATGGGGAAAATTGACCACAGTCTGTGGTAGATGTGTGACTGTGCTGTGTAACAGTAGGTGAAGGAGGCATTTAGCCTTTTCAATTCTCCTCTGAGAGTATCTTCCCCATGTAAATAACATAAAGAGCAGAGAAGTTGGGGGTTTTTCAGACTCAGGCCTTCAAAGTCCACTTGCCACTTTGTCACACAAAGCTCTTGGCCTTCAGGACAGTGTGGTAACAGATTTGGGTCTGAAACATCTGTCATGGCTTTTTTGCTTATATTTCTGGAGCCAATATCAGTATTCATTATAATTAGTATAAACAGTATCTATTTATTCATGGTCCTTGTACATCTCCACAATACTTCACTTGTGTTTCCCTGTTTAATATGCTACTCTTCTGTCCAAAAATTAAGGAAAGCAGTGAGCTAAGTTTCTTTACATCTCCCATTCCTCCTGTTTCTTTGCTAGAGATGCAGCATAAGCAAACAAATCACTTTACTTCTCCTACCTGACTGTGATTCAAAGTTCAAGTAACCCCTTCAGGAGCATCAGAACATTTTGTTCTCCCAAATGATAGTTGAAATCACTCTCTATTGGTTGTAAACAAAAAGTAAAAAAATAAAAATGAAATGTAAAGAATAAAACAATGTGTATGTGTGTGTGTGTGTGTGTTTGTATGTGTTTGTTAAAGAAAATGTGCAAAATGTAAAAAATAAAAAAAAACAAGCAAAAGATACCTGCAGATGGAACAGCAAAAAATTGTGTGCTTTCTTAAGGATATAAGGAATGGATTCTTTCCAAGAATTCTTGGAAGATTCTTCCAAGAGCTGAGAAAAATATTTGGATTTTTTTTTCTTTAATAATTTTCCTCTTTAAGATTCAGAACTCCAGGTTTTTGCTGTAAGATGTTTAAGAAGTAACATTGCTTGTCACCTTTCAGGATCCAGGCAGCAGTATTAAGGGTGCAGTATTGAGACATATCAAAATCTAAAAGGTTTAATTAAGCATTCTCTCGGTGGAGGATAGAGCTGGAACCTGGAGAGTTAACACAGTGAGAAGTCAAATTTTTATATGGGCAGATCTAGGTGGGTTCCTCAGTCCTGCCTCAGTTCTAGCTCTCTCACTTTTTAGGGAGTCTGAGTCACTCCCTGCATGAATCTCAGAATGAACCTCTTCCTACCTCACTTCCACAGCATTAAAACAGAAATAGTATCTTTTCTTACCTTGGAGGGAATAAATCAGGTAATTTCATAAGGTTGTGCCTGCATAAGCATAAGCACCTGGGCTAAAAAAAAGTATCTGTAAAAGTTACCAACAGGAAACATTAAGCAAATTATCCAGCCCTTGCAAAATTTTCTTGAATATTCTTTCCCCTCACTGCTCCCAGCTCTGTATTTAGGGATGTTTCTGCCAGCTGAGCTGTGCCTGCCCTCATGCCCTGCACTCTGGTATGTGCAGCCTCCAAACCCAGCGTGGTCAGCAGTGGTTAAAGGCAAAATGTCTTAGAAGTCACGAAGTCTCTTCTCTGGAAGCAACATCTTCCTTTCTCAGAACCTCACTCCCAGGGAGACAGGAGTTACAGACTGAGTCCTGGACCTGCCTGGTTTCACAGGTGAAATTCAGCTTTTCACCATACTTTGGCATCCCACAGGTCTTGCCTTTTCCTACCTCATAAATTTTCCAGCACAGTACCATGCTCCTTTTAGGCTCTGTGGGACAATGAAGGAGTTGTTGAATGGCCTCATTTGTGGTCCACCTATGAGCTCTTCCTGGCTCAGTGTTATGGAGGAGAACACGTAGTGTGAATAAACACCTGGGACAGAGACTGTCAGGTGGTGACCATACCTTGAAGGAGCCCAGAGCAGGCACATTTGACACCATTGTTGTATGTTCCAACTGGCCTGAGATGATTGCAAAATAGAAACACTATCCTAGGTCCCAATGAAAACATTTATAGCACTATATTGTAGAATCACAGAATAATTTGGGTTAAATTACCTTTAATATCATCAAGTCTAGCCATTAGTCAAACACCACTAACCCATGGTCCTGTACAGGGCCAGGATCTGAACTCAGTGATTCTTGTGGGTCCCCTCCAATTCAGCAGATTCTGTGATTCTGTGATCTGTGAGCACTTTTAAACCCTCCATGGAGGATGACTCCCACCACTGCCCATGGCAGCCTGTTCCAATACTTGACAACCCTTTCAATGAAGGAATTTTTCCTAATATCCAATCCAAACCTCCCCTGGTGCAGCTTGAGTTCATTTCTTCTTATCCTGTCACTTGTCACTTGACTTTGTTCTGGGACACAGGATTCCATGATTTCACTTTCTTAAATTCTGTCTCTGCCAACTCACCATTCCCCATACCCTGGATGATGGATAGGACACAGGAGGCTCTCCTTTGAGCCATGTAACCCCGTGGTGAGCACTGAGAGTGGGGTTACCCTCCCCTCTATGATCTGGTGATGGACACCCATTCTCAGCCCTAGCACTTTGCACTTTCTCCACAATGTGACCAGACATATCAAAGCTTCCCTCTCCTTCTTCTCATGTGACCTGAGGAAACACCAGCCGTATAAGAAACGCTGCTTGTCATGCAAGAGCATGGAAATATACATCTGGGTCATTGACTCAATCAGATTTTGTCATCCCTACTTCATTCCATTACATCATCATGTGCCATCAGTTATCACTGCTTAGGTTTATCAACAATTCTCTTATCAAGACTTCTCCACTCTGTTTAATCATTATTTATTACTCTAAATGTTATCAAGAGCTGGGCACACCCATTGTGGGCTCCTCTGGCTCTTGTAATAGAAATCCAGTTGCTCAGCGGGAGAGAAAAGCAGAGTTATGTCTCCTGAATATCTCCTGGCTTATCTTCAGGATATGGTGACTGGTTCTGTATTAAAAAGCAACAGTCAGAGATATTCCCCACTGCTGGAACTCATCTTTCTCTACCACAATATCATTAAAAAAGCCCACACGTTATTTGGTCTAAAACAAAGTGGTTTCTCCTAAATAGCATCCAGCATGGTTTGGATGTAGCATAGGGACCATTCCCAGTTGTTAACTTATACACAGGTATTTTAATACAAAGGAAGAAAGTTTAAACCAACCATTCCCTCTTACTTAACCTCAATGCCTTGCAGCCACTCTTAATTTATTTGCACAGAGAGAGTCAGTGTCTCTCCCTTAGAACTAATCTTTCTCTCTCTTTTTTAATATCCATATGGTCTAAATGATCCCCTCTAAGGACAAGTGTCATCTCCTCTCCCTTTTCATAGAGGTAAAATCAAAATGCCTTATAGGCCATATATGGTACTGAAAGGTTTATAACAATGTGACAGTCCAAGGTCTTTAGAAGAGGTTTCACCATATTCTCCTTGCAGCAGTGAGTAAAACAGTGTCCTGGTAGTCTGTCACTGCACCACGTTGCTTAATCACATTACTCCCTGCTTTCATTTGCTCTAATTCTTCACTTGGAAGCTTTTATTTTTGCTCCAAGTAGATCATTTGCAATCTGCCTTTTTACTGTGCATGCAAAAAGTAGCATGTTTTTAACTTCTGAGAACTCATTCAAGGAGACAGCATCATTTTTGTACATGGTGTTCTCTGAGAGTGCTGCGCATCCTGCATGCTTGGTTGGTAGCAGCTTAATGCTGTCACGGTCCTCCAGGGGCTTGTCCCATGTGGTTATAATTAACTTTTAATGTCTGCCTTCAGGGCAAAACACTTAAGGGGTTAACCAGTTTTCTCCAACAGAATGAATAGTTAAATGGTAACATACGTTTATCAATATATTCCACAAAGCAGAGGAAAATACCTAAGTATTTTTTCTCCTTGTCTCATATTTGTCTGATTCAGAGCCACTTGCCAACTTGAGAGGGGAGATTATCCTTTCAAATCTCACAATATAAACGTGCTTGCTACATGGTTAACACAGTCTTACTTAGTAGCTGAGTCAGTGTGAAGCTTTGTTGGACCAGATCTCGTTGGTATTTAACCATTTCTTTCTTTCTTTCTCCCATAAGTACATGGTGCATCATGCTGAGACCTAGGAGAGTGACTTACTACAAGGACATGCATGACTTTACAACTAAACCAGACAGACTTTACTTATAATGTTTCTAAAGAGACAGGGAAAGTTACTATAGAAGAGTATAATTGCCTCATCATCTGGCTCTGCATTGTTAGAGTGGGATTCAGTTCCTAAACACTGCATTACAGTGTCACCTAAGACACCCTGGGGCACCCAAAGCACTTATTCAATGCTTAAAATGACACTAGATACCTGTATTTGGGGAATGCAATCCCACCTTATATTTAAATGCTCTCAAAGGACACAGTGAACAGTAGTCAGCTCCTCAAACACAGATCTCTTATGTAATTTTAGTCACTATGGGCTATCCTGCAAATGGAGAAGGGTTCAGCACTTCTGTAAATTCTTTAATACCCAAAAACATCTCCAAGGATACCAGCTGGTTGCATTCAGCAAACTAAATTCTTCTTGCAGAATCGTCACCCTACAATCTGTCACCTTTCTGTGGATCCCTGACCAAGCTCTGAATGAACCCTTGCCTACATAGCTTGCAGTCAAGCACAAAAAGTGCCTGGCTCTGAAGCAAGAGGCTTAGCAGGAGAGCTGCCTGAGTTCTGATTCAGTAGTGAGCTCTTGGCACTGCATGGTGTGGACAGCCTTCCAGGGCTGTTCTGAGGCTGGAATAAACCCATGGAAGAATGGCCAATGCTCTCAAAGTGTGCTGAGTGAGCCCACAAAGGGGACTGAGCTCGTCAAGAAGTAAAAAAAGTTGACAAAAAAAGTAGATATTTGATCTGCTTTGCTCCTGTATGCTTGGCTGTGATATTTTTTTCATTGATCCAGAAATCTTGAGAGAGACTTAAGGGTGCATAATATGGCAGAAGATTGTTTCCTCTTAGATGTAATGGAAGATTAAGTTTGCATCTAAAAGTCTTCAAACTAATTAAGTTCTTAAAGAAGTTCCAGTAGATTCATTTGCTCT
Source organism: Toxostoma redivivum (assembly GCA_013397375.1). Classification (NCBI taxonomy): domain Eukaryota; kingdom Metazoa; phylum Chordata; class Aves; order Passeriformes; family Mimidae; genus Toxostoma; species Toxostoma redivivum. The sequence goes on along the minus strand of VXBI01014663.1, from coordinate 1,021,932 downwards.
AATGACAGGTACTACAACTGGGGAGATTCTTCAGTAAAGCACTTATATTCTGTGGGAATTTACGGCCACATTCTCTAAGGTATGCTAAAATCAGATATAGCAATTGGGGGACACTTCCTCAACCACCTGATCCCCCTGTGGACCACGATGTGTTTCAGGATTTGAGTTCATCATCTCTGGTGAGCAAGCAAACTGCTGGTGCACCCCCTTGCTCCTCACCAGGAGTTGCAGCAGTGAAAGCCTAACCTTTCAGCTGAGAAATCTCACAGCCCCACTGCTCCTCAGCAGCTGAAGATAATCACAGACTCACCTCAGAAACAGAATGGTTTGGGTTGGAAGGGACCTTAAAGGTCACTCAGTTCTAACCCTCTGCCATGGGCAGGGACACCTTCCATTAGACTAGATTGCTCCAAGCCCCATCCTAGCCTGGAATACTTCCAGGGATGGAGCAGCCACAACCTCACAGTAAATAATTTCTTCTTAATATCCAATCTAAACCTACTCTCTTTCAATTTAAAGCCATCCCTCTTGTCCTAATATTGACCTCTGTGTTACACTGAGTCTAAAGAGTGAGTGGGCACATTTTGCCATGTCTGCTGTGGGATCCAAAGCCTGGAGTAGTGACACAAAGAGGACCTCCAAGTTGATATCAACTCAAATGACACAGATGAAGTCCCCAAGAATTGAACTAGATCTGTAGGTAGAATTAAATTTATTACATGGCTTAGCCATTTTCCATCCTTTGAAACAAACTACAGGATAATGATCATCCCTGTTTTAGAGATGGATGGGAACAAGACACCAAGAAATAAACTGTCTGCCCTTACACTCTTTGGCAAATTAGTAGCACAAGTAAAGTAAGTGCCAAGATCTTGTGGGTCTTTCAGCTGACCACACTTTCAAGTCTGCACGATATTGTAAAGCTTCATTTGCTGGCTTCAGGCTGTTAATTCTTTGCATTGTCAGCCCATTCTTTTGAGACACGACTGAGCAACATTAACTTTTATACTCAGTCATTTCCCTATTGTTGACTTGATCTGATCTCAGTGGAGAGTTGCTGTCAGTATCCCTCATAGAAAATGGGCTGTGTTAAACACCTCTGACTGGTGCTCGAGTAAAATCCTGAGTCCTCTGTCAAACATTTTGGCCTTGGCAAAAGGGAAAAGGGGAAGGGAACACAGCCCATACACAGCTTATTAAGAGCTTCAGAAAATGCTTAATACACTTGTCTGTGTATTGTCTGTGACTCCAAATTCAACTTACAATTTCTGATTTATTATCCAATTCTTCTGCATGTCAGAGAGCACAGCTATGAAGTAAGGCCTCATAAACTGTATCACATTGTTGTCTTCACTCTTTTTAAGGCTTACATATTTATTTATGAGCAGAGTCAACCTTAAATAGCAGATTTCATTGACATTAGGAGATATCTGGGGTAGCTCTCTGGCAGTCACTGCAATGACACATGATATTCACAGTTACACAGTACAGCTCTTAGTAATCTCCAGTTAAATCCTCCACTTTTAAAGAACATCTCAATGATTATGAAATCAAAACAGTAACATCCATCTCTTCCATATTCCTCTCCCCTTGGTACTAAAAGAAACTAAATCCAACTATGTCAGACCAGACTGTAAGTTCTCCTAAATCACTTTCCTTTTCCAAAAGCATTGGAATATGTGGATACCCTAAGAATGAGGTTCTAGTCCTCATGCAGAAATATCCTAATTATCTTACTTTTGGCTATGTTATGCTCTTTTATAAGTCTGGAGCTATCAAAAACTTTCCATGCCACCATGTAACTCTTCAGACTCTTCCGTAATAAACAAAAACATAACATTTTATGAAAATCATGATAACATATTGGAAGTTTTCTCTATTGCTGATAATAAATTACATTAATTAGAACATTTTTTTGAAAGTAGTCTTGGCTGGTATTATGTATGTATAACTGAAACTGAATTGAAACTTTTTTTCCTAAAGGATCTTCTTGGAGCAGGAAAGAAATAATGGGACTTCCTTTTTTTTAATTAAATTTTGTCCAAATTGCCACACAATTCAAATCTTCACTTTTGCATCCAGACATTTAACACTCTGCCAAGCATTTCACAAGTGGAATTTAAAGCACAAACAGAACAGGTTTTTGTTGAGAAACTCTGATTTTTCTTGGGATAGGGAGTAGTGTAGATAAGTTTTGCAGTTTGAGTATGACCAGATTGCACCATCAGGCTGCAGAGCAAGACAATGGAATTGGTACTGATCTTAATGATTTATATATTCATAGGTGGGTTAAAGCAGTCAAATACAACAAACTACACAGAATCATGGAATCATGGAATCGTGGAATGGATTGGTCTGGAAGGACCCTAAAGTTCTTCTTGTTACCCTCCTGCCATGGCCAGGGATGCCTTCCACTGTCCCAGGTTCCTCCAAGCCCCATCCAGCCTGGCCTTGGACACTTCCAGGGTTGGGGCAGCCACAGCTTCTCTGGGCAGCCTATGAAAAAAGAAGAGTTTCCACAGTATTTTGGAAAGCCATTGCATGACCAGAATGATGAATGACTCCCTCAAGATCTTGAAGGTCTTTTCTAGCCTTTATGATTCTCTCTCATACAGAAAAACAGATGGTTAGATTAGGCTGCTACCTTCAGGTGGTTACATTTAGGTGAGATTAATTTTTTCTCTCTGATATCCACATAGCACCCAGTCACTCCTGAAGATTTCACAGTCAGATGAGGTATATTTACAAGTCAGATTATTGGGTTGGACTATCCAGTCGTTTATAATAAATTTGCATAAAGAGCTGATGGAAGCTTCACTAGCTCCCCATTACAACGCAGAAAGGAGAAAAATATATTTTGCTAATAAAATATGCTCCCTTTCTACTCTCTGTGTTCACTTATATTATGACTCACCTTAATATAGGCTGAAATGAGGTAAAGAAAACCTTTTTTGGTATATTTTCATGGACTTTGAGTCATAAAATGTATTTGAAATAGTTATATAATTTTAGCCCTATCTTCAGCTTCCCTAAATTATTATATTTCTCCAGAAATCAATAGAGAATTCTGTGTTTCCTACTTGAAGAGTTCTCTCTTTATATATTTTTTTTTAAATTTTAGGAAACTTGGGAACTTTCCTCTTTTTAATTTTAATATTTTTTTTTTGTTTTCAGTTCAATCTTTTCACCAGTGTGAACATCTGAGCTTAGTAAAATATACACATGAGAAATGGACACATCAGTGAATGCTATCATTTTAAACCATAATGGTATACGAAAATACCCTATTTTTAGTTTCAAAATTGTTTATCTTCTTTTTTGCCCTTTGGAAACATGGTTCTGACTAATAGTTATTGTGCACATTCTTCAACTTTTTTCTATCTTTCCTTTGGGGAGTACCCAAGGAAAAAAAAAGGAAAAAAAGAAAAAAAAAAAAAAAGGTAGAGTTTAAAAGGTGTTTCAACTTTTAGTAATTAAGCTCTGGTGAGTGTTACAAGAATATTTAATGCTCTGCTGCTCTATCTGAAGAGGATCTGGAGACTTACGAGGAATTACAAGAACATGATTTACAAAACATAAAGCTCACGTTGTCAGAGCATCCTCTGAAATCCTTCAGATGGGAATTTTTTTTTTCTAGTGTTGCATTAGAAACAGTGAGCAGGGAGAGTCTCACAGCGTTAAGACATTTTTGTTTTGTTTTGTTTTTCTCTCCCATATTTAGGAGTAACTTGTTGGGGTTTTTTTTCCACCTCATGCTCACTCTCACAGAAGAGCATTAGAGAGAGTTTGGAAATGGAAGGCCTTTCTGTCTGCAGCTAGCAGGGTCAATTCAGTGTGGCAGCTGCGAGCGGGTGACATAGACTTATATTGACACAACCCACTTTTTGCTGCAGAATCACAAAGCGAAAGCACCCGGGGCTCTTCTGCCTTTTTCAATAAGATACGAATTTTTGTCTTCCTTGTATTAAGCAGAGATCTGTCATCTTGGCTTGTACACTAAATGGTCCATTCTGACTGCCTTGTTTGTGTCCAATCCCAGCCAGGATCTAGAAACATGTGTTAACATTCGGCATGTTTGGGGGCGAGCGGGAAGGGCCTGAGGCTAGACTCCCTGATGTCTGCTGGAGGGTAGTCAATAATCATTAGCCCTTCAAGTGGTAGATGCCCAACATAAACTGTATTAATTTATTTAAAAAATCTTTACTTTAAGCCACAGGGAAAGGCATTTTAGAGAATGCAGCTCCCCTGAAGTAACGAAGCGGTGATAAAGACGTAGTGCCATGGAAGTGAAATTCTGGTTTATTGAGGGGGGAGAGCGTGGTTTTTTAGCACTGTGTCATCAGCCAGAGCAATGGGAAACTATTAAAAGTAATTAGCCCATGCCTGTCTGTCACTTAAGTTTATCCCTGTGGTGATGAAGAAGTGTGATTAGCCCCAAGTCTTTTCTGATTGCCAACATCTCAGCGTTAGCCACAGAGCTAAACCTGCGGCGCTGGGGGAAGTTCTAATGTTCATTGTTGTCAACGCGAGGTAAATGAAGCTGGGCTTTTTAATTTTATTTTTGATGGAGCTCAAAGAAACCAAGTTTTTGTACTAATTAAATATTCAGAGAAACTGTGAAGCATCTCATCTAACTGTGACTGTTTATGTGTGGATAGGTGTCAGTGGCAGGCCAAACATTGCTGTCATTTATATTTCCACCCATCTTGGCGTGAGTTGGGTGGAATGGTGTTGATGGAGAGACTTATTTAGCATAGTTATTTCTATGTTTTTCTACTGCACATATATATGAGATATATTAAAGTGATAGAAAAAAAATCCATTAGAAGGCAGTGAACCTGGAAGATAACATGTAGTGCACTCAACATTTGAAGTCCAAAAGTGGGCATTTAGTCTTGCCCCTTGCTGATGGCAAAATTAACCAGGAGCACCCAAAGTGAAATTCAATGCATCCTAAAAGAAATAGAATGGGTTGCCCCCTTGAGGTATCTGTTCACATTCTTTGGCTATAGAGAGTTCTGTGAGGTTGGTTATCCCATTTTCATATATTTGAAATCATGTGAGAAGAGTCCCAGCGGAAAAATGGAAGGATTCTCACACTGGGAGGAAATTTTCAGGTCCAAATTAATCTAGTTTATCATAACCTGTATAGTTTCCAAGAAAAAGAGCTCCAGCAATAGGAACTCCGGATTCTTCTTGTTATATTTTAATATTATTCTCATTTATTATTGTTGCATTGTTAGCATTTAACAAGTGAAATAAATAAAAGGAGCTAAAGGGTATTCCTCTAAGACACTGAAAAAGCCAACAGCCCAGCTGAAGCCTCTACACCAACACAGGTAGCACAGGCAAGAAACAGGAGAAAATGAGAAAGTGTAACAGGAATGGCTTCTACAGGTTTGTCAGCCAGAACAGGAAGGTCAAAGAAAATGCGCTCCCTGAAGATCAAGGCAGGCAAACTGATAACATGGACAAGGGGAAGGCTGACATACTCAAAACCATTTTTGCCTCATTCTTCGCTTACAGTGTCTCTTCCCACACCATTTGAGTGGACAGGGAGTAGGATGAGGAATGTGGGATCAGCATCCCTCTCTCTGTAAGAGAAGACCAGGTTTACTTAAGGAACTAGAACATGCACAGGTCTATGGGACTTGATGAGATGCATCCCAGAGCGTTGAGGCAATCAGTGATGTAATTGTCAAGCCACCCTCCATCATATCTGAGAAATCCTGGTGGTCAGTGAAGTACCAAGTGACTGGGTAAAGAGAAACATCACTCTCATTTTCACAAAAGGTGGAAAGGAACACTCTGAGAACTGTCAACTATCATCTCCACCTCTGTGCCCAGGAAGATTTCTGATGGATCCTCCTAGAAGCCATGTAAGGGAATATGGAGGACAGGGAGGCTATTGGAGAGAGTCAGCAGGGCTTCGTGGCCTTGTATGATGGAGTGACTGCAGCAATGATCAGGGAAGAGCTGTGAACACCATCTACCTGCACTTCTCTAAGGCCTTTGACACAGTGCACCATGACACCCTTCTCTCTGAACTGAATTTGTTGGATTGACTCTTAAGAGCAAGAGGAACTGGCTGGATTGTGGCATCCAGTGGCTCAATGTCCAGATGGAGATCAGTGACAAGTGATTTTTTTTCTCAAGGGTCTGTTCCAGGACCAGTAGTGCCAGAGAGGAGGTAGATACCCCATCCCTGGAACCATTCACTGTCAAGTTGGGTGGAGTAATAAGAAACTTGATCCAGTTGAAGATATCCTTCTCATTGCAGGACATTGGATTAGATGATTTTCAAAGGTCCCTTCTAGCTCAAACTATTCTATGATTCTATGATTATTCTATTTTATAATGTTATTTAGAGGTTTAAACCTGGATTTGTCAGATTCAGTAATCTTTTCAGATTTCTTAGAACTGTTTTCATGGCATCTGGGATGTGAATTCATCATTTTTAAGGCTCTGTTTTAGTAATATATTTAGTTCAACAAGCCTTCTTCTAAGTGTGTCTCAGTGAAGCCACAGGGATTATGCACAAGCTCAGGTTTTTTGCTGAACTGGGCCATTAATCTTTAATATTATTGCTTTGGCTGTCCAGCTGGATGAACTGTATGCAATTAGTTACCCTAAAATAACTGCATATGCACTGACAGATTCAATATCCTCTCTAATATATTGGAAAGATAGGTCCTAGGTGGAGAGCTACCAAGAAGCCTCTGGCAAAATGACCTAAGAAAGGAAGGCAGGCTTATTTGACAGTAAGTTTCATGATACCCTCCCTTTAATGCCATAGTTCTTCTGAACAAGTCTCATGTTTAACAAGGCTGGGTGTGTAGTGTAGCAGGTTTTCCTGCGCAGCAGATGGGCATTGACACGTGTAGACCTGTGTGTATCCAGAGCTGACACATCTCATTTAGCTTGGTGTTGTACTGGAAGGACCAACTTTTAATTTGTCCCAAAAATTTCCCAGCTTTCGATCTGATGCTTTAACATACAAGCCACTCAGACAAGTTACTGCTAAATGACCCATATTAATTCTTGAAAAAATATTAAAGCCTTTGTCACAACCTAATTAAAAATGCCTTCCTTCATCTGTCCTGCATTAGAGCCTATCGTGACATTGCCTTGAGTAAATGAGTTGGAAGAAATGCTTGTTTTCCTGTAGGATTTTCCACCTAAATAGCCAATTTTTTAAACTGTGAGACAAGACATGTGATGATCAAGAGTATGCCTCCACTGGAATTTAAAAGGCAATTTATTGGAGAAAAATAAAACCCTTTCTCATGTAACTCCATAGTTCTACTGTTTCTAGATATTGAAATTTCAATATCCATTCCATACTCATCATTAAGAGTATCTCCATAGCCAAATGGAGTTACATATTTTTAGAAGGTGACACCACATGTCCTGTAAAGGTCTTTCATACAAATAACAACCAGAAAATATAATAATCCTTTCAGAAAGCCTTTCTATACCTATACCTTTTTTCATGTTCTTTTGTTTTTCAATTTTTTTTTGTGTTTGTTACATTTTTTTTTGAAAAATATGTTGATATTAGTTTGCTTATTAAACATTTCCAACAGTTTAATGCCTTTCATTAGATAAACCTTATTTTTTGTTATTTTGGCCTAGTGTTTCTCCCTACTGTTCACAGAAAAAAAATCCATTCTTTCACAGATTTATGACTGCAGCTGATCATGATTCTGCAGCATTCTCTCTCTTCTATTTTTTCATTGATCCACTGTCTTACTAAATATTTACTGTTACATTTCAAATCCACCCAGCTGTCTGTTCATTTTTTGCATTATTCTGAATACACCCATCTCACTCTTTCCCCACAAAGACCAGTTCTTAGACAATGTCACGTGCAACATAGATTTTCTCTAGGGTTTTTTTGTTGGATTTGCTCTTGGAATGCTTTCAGTAAAATCCAAATATACTGAAGATTATTCCATAATGGGATTTTTTCCCTTTTTTCTTGTCCTTGTCTAGAACCAACTGTGCATTTTACCTACATCTGACTCACACTTCACTTGGAAGGAAAGGTAACTCCTTACAGAGACGCTTCCAGAACAGAAATATCTCTTACACATCTACTTTAAGATAGGATTAATTGCCTCTTCAAGTTTCTTTTTCCAAGGACTGTAGATAGGAACTAGAGAACTCTAGGATTTATCTGGTTTTTAGGTGAGGTTAATCTCATCTACTTTTACTTCTTTTATCTGCTCTGCTGACACTGGGCCATAAGAATGGCTGTAAAAGTAAGTAGGAATGTCCTTGTGAGCTGCACCTTTGGAGAATTTTTAAAATAGACTTCAACTACAAGGAACTCTGGATTTCTTTCATGCATGAATTATATTTTTTATATGTCACTTGCTATTTATTCTCAATTAGTTGGGTCCTTTACACCTGCCCAATGCAAAGAAAGAGACTTTGTTTATTGATTAAGCATTTAAAAATTATCATTATGACTTACTATTTTACTTTGGGGAAATTAGTCTAATCAATGCAGGAAAACTAATAGGAAAGAAACATATTTGATATTTTATTTCTATTTCTATTGAGTAGTCTTTCCTTCAAGGAGCTTAAGACTTGTATTTTGTGCATTTCCAGGGCAAAAGCACAGCTGGACAAATGCTAATTTCCTCAGCAGAGGGCAGCTCAGAGGTCTCAGTCAGAAAGAAGCAAAGCATCAGATGTTGCCAGGTTTGAATAAACTGATTTGTTACATCCGTTCACTTTCCAGAGAATCTCTCCCTGTCTTTCTATCTCCTTCTCTGAACCCCTGGGGCAGGAAGATTCTGCCTCAAAACTACTGGGATTAATTATAACCAACTAATACAAACTCTATTTGCCCACTCTGCTTCACAGAGGTTTAGAGAACACCTGAAATGATCCCCAAATGTGAGCACATTTATTATTTAGGCAGTCTTCCTCAGATTATAATTTTAGTTCTTCTACTCACTGTAAAAATATCTGCAAAAGTAAGGAAATGGGGGGTAAGAAGACAGAAGAAACATCCCAGAAGAAAAGTCCCACTGGCTTTAGGGCAGACAGAACAAATTTCAATAGTGCTTATTTTAAATTTTTGGTCAAAACTGTTATTTTTCTCAGTTTTAAGGTGGGTTTTTTAAAATAAAATATCCTAAACTCCTGAACCTGTCAATTCAGTGTGTTGAGTTTGAGTTTTTTCAGAGCAGTGGTTTAGGAGAAGAAAATAACTTTTCTTTATGGAAGGCCTTCTTTTTTTCCTATGGAAAGCAAGAAAAGACACTTGTATTACCTTGTGCTTGTCCTTGCCTAATCAACTAATTTTCCATTTGATGTTTCCTGGCTCTCCACCAGTTTCTATTTCTCAACCATCTCTCTTGCAGGGTTGTTATCTGCCTGCCACTGATGGCATCCAACAGGATCTGGGCTGCTGAGAGATGTGGGATGGGATTCATTTCACCAAGAGTCATCTGATGCCTGCCATCTCTTCAAAGATAAAAGAGGGAAATAAGCATTTCCAAGGAGTAATTTATGAGTTCCAAAGTCTAAAACAGATCTAATGTATTGTTCAGTTACTGTCAGCTTATCTGCTGATGATCAAGAGAGGTGAGAACAGCTAACTCACACCTATAGGTCCATTTAGATGGCTAAACTTAGTTGCTGGCTTGATCCCAGCTTCTCCCAGTGCTAAGGATGACATGAGAGGGTGTGGGACCCCATAGAATCGTGGTAAAATCATTAAGATTGTAAAGCCCTCTAAGGTCACCAAGTCAAACTGTTAACCCAAACTGACAAGTCCAGCACTAAAACAAGTCCCCAAGTGCCATAGACACAAGTTTTCTGAAACTCCTTTGTAACAAATTTAAGATTCTACTACTGTATTTAAGCATGTATCTATATGACTACACCTTGAAAACAGGGATTTTTTTATCTCATGCCTGAGTTGCATCTAATTTATTCAAAAATAACCAGAAAACAGTACACTTCTTACTTTTGATTAGTGTAAGTCAGACAACCTGATTACTTGATAAGAAAGACAAACCAACACCAGAGGCCATAGTTCACCTCCTTTTATTCTCTGAGTTTCTCTGCTAGAGCAAGAGTTGAGTGTGAATCCAACCAGTGTCATTTTCCAGTCAAGCTCTAGTTGCACCTACAATACCACATGCTGTTTATACTCACATACCCTCAGCTTTTCCATCCTCCTTCCTAAATCCCTTGCCTGTGTATTTAACTTAATAGGCCCATGTTTCCAGCTGATTCTGCTCTGCAATAAAGGCTATACAGTCCTTCTAACTGCTTGCCACTGTAAATGCATTCTTCCTCTTTATCTATGCTATCTATTCATTAAATATGTATCTTTCTACTGGAGTTTTTAATCACCACAGGGATCTATTCCATTTCCATGTGAATGATTTGTTCTTTTTTTTTCTCGTGCAAGAGGAAAACACACTTTTAATGTAGAGAGTACACTACATGTTGTTAGACTAATTACATCTTGCCCCTGCTTCATCCTCTTTGTACATAAATGTACTCACGTCACACATTTCAACTGCTGAAAGGACAAAAAGTTCAAAATGGATGGGAGAAGACATTCTTAACAGATGCTTTTCCGGTATCTCAACCCTTGCTTCCCTCTCTACCATGAATTAAAATATTAATCATAGCAAGCTCTTTATATCTGAGTGTCTGCATTTAAAAAGGAGTGAATTTAGCATACAAGAAAATAAGGCTCTGGCTGTTGGAGCGCAAGTCAGGCAAATGTTATCTGCAGCTGGGATGGAGGAGAGCATCCACATGGCTCTGCCAGTGTACACATGCCTTGGGTGCTCCTACCCACACCTTTTTGGGAGTTTGTCCTGTGCCTAGGGACACCACCATGTTCTCAAATGGTTAAACAGCAAGCTGAATTGCTTTGGGCCACTTAGGGAAAGAATGGGGCAAGTCTTGCTTGAGCCAATAGAAAGATGCAATCTTGTCTCTCCAGAATAAGAAGAAATTGGCCTCATGTTGTGCCAGGGGAGGTCTAGATTGGATATTAGGAAAAAACTCCTTCACTGAAAGGGTGGTCAAATGCTGGAATAAGCATGAGGGCACCAGGGAATAGGTACCAGTGAAGTGGCAGAGTCACCATCCCTGGAATTGTTCAAAGGGTGTGGATGTGGCACTCTGGGATGTGGTTTAGTGGTGGACACAGTGGTGCTGAGTTAATGGCTGGACTCAGTCTTGAACAGTCTGTTGCAACCTAAATGATCCTTTGATACCATATCACTGCTGTAGACAGCCTTGGTAAAAAACTGGTTGGATATCAGGAAAAGTTTGTTTACTGGGTGAGAAGTTAAGCATTGGAACAGTCTCCCCAGGGAAGTGATGGAGTCACCATTACTAGAAGTGTTCAGAAAAGAGGTTTACAGGGCACTTCCTGATATGGTTGAGTGGTCACAGTGGCATTTAGTCAAATATTGGGCTTGATGATCTTGGAAGTCCTTTCCAACCTTAATGATTCTATGATTCCAAATTGGAGTGGGATAAGTCTCTCCAAAGGGTCTTAGCCTTTTTCCTAAGGTGGAGTGAGTGATCTTTGGGAGGGGTTTTACTTCCCCATTGACAAAAAACCTCAATCAGACATTTGGTTAATTTAATTTCTCTATTTCTCTGTAGCTGTGATTAAGTGGGATGAATCTGACCTTTCTGTTTTCCTTTACCCCAAGGCTCAGTGACCCTCACTAAGGGCAGTGAGGCCTGGCAGCAGCCAGTGTTTATTGTGGAGTAAATCCTTGTTAGCCCGAAGCTCCAGACACCTCCGAGGTCTTTGCTATCTATTCTCATGACAGAAAATCAAAAAACATTGTCCTTTTTGGATCAACACACATGTCACAGTGCAGTCTATGAAAAATAAAACCTCTGCCTCCTTAAAGACATGGGGAAATTTAAAATGTTTCTTGATGTGGTTGGATTGTGGGTCATGGCTTTCCTATGGGCCTGATCTAACATTTAATTATGCTCTGTGGCTCTGAGGCTTTCCTAAATAAATAACTTACTGGTGGGAGAGGCTGTATATTGATAAATGAGATAGGGTCTTTATGGCATTTAGTCATTGGATAGAACAAGTACTCCAGAAAAGGGGTGTCAGGAAGGGAAATTTTTCCTTTAGGTATTTTAAGGCCTTTTTAATCTTTGCCTAAATGAAAAGACAGTGAGCAATGTCCTGATACTGCTTGAGCTCCCATTATTTGCATTGGCACCAGATGTTTGTTATCAATTTTACAGAATTTTAGTTTTCTGGAAGCCAGATTTCTGATCTAAGCTTAGCAACTGGTTTTTGTTTGAGCAGAGAAATTTCCAAAGAGTTAACCATCCCACCCCATGCTTCCTCTTACTTCTGTAGTTTGCAGATACTCGCTTGAAAAATGAGAGTATTTGGATTTTGGAACAAACTCAGCCCCTAAGCTGCATGCAGCTTTCTAAGAGTAGGAAGAGTTAAACACCAGGACAAACTCAAGGGATGTAATTAATTTACTTTGTAAAAGCAACATTTTTTTTTTCTTTCCCAGAAAAAAAATGTTTGCAAATTAATTTGTATTTCAGTACAAATTTCATTTCTCAAGTTAACTGAAGATTGGACTGTCTCAGTAGCCTGTTTTGGACTCCATGATGTTGCTTATGACATTAATTTTTTCCTTATTCTTTTGCCTAACAAACTGTAAAGAGCACAAAAATCTCAGCATTGTCACCAACACTCTCAAAACATTTCACTAGTACAGTGAGCACCATATAAATTTGTGTTTGTTCATTTAACTAGTTTCCAGTATCCAAAATTAAAAAGGTCACTCACACTGGGACACTCATGTTAGCTTGTTTTTATTTGGAGACATCAAAAAATCACTTCTAGCTTGTATTCTGTAAAAAAAGTTATAATCTGGCCTTAATTAGCAATTAAGATAATATAGTTACCCATGGTGCTTTAGCAATGACAGGTTAGTTGCTGGGTAAAAAGAGCAAGCAGGATGAAGCTAACCAAGGTTACATCTGAAAGAAAAATTAGATTTGAATTTACTGATTGCTTGATTTTGATTTTATTTAACATTTGTTTCAGGGTTTGATTTAACCTTTTTCTCTCTGGCATTACTTAACCTTTCACTTTTATGAACAATTAAAGGCAAATGAATATAAGCCCTTCCAAAAACAGAAGAATCTACTGAAGCCAGAGGGAACATCATCATTTTGCGAAAGAGAGAAAAAAAAATATTTACCTTTAGGCTACTTAAACACTCAATTTACCAAATTACCCCTGTTTAGTGTAATGGAATAAATGGCATGAATAGAGGATTGCTGTTGGCAGGGTATCATTAGAGCTCAAAAGGTAATGGGCTCTGAATAATGCCCCAAGGAGCCCTGGATGCCTCAAGCTGAAGCTGAATGACCGTCCATCAGAAGTTAGAGGGGAGAACAGACACAGGAAAAGAAATCCAAAAGCTGAGCCTCAAATTTTGTTGCTTTGCAGTGGAGATCGTATCCATGACTCTCAGATTAGCATGAAAAACATATTTAAATGGAATCCTTTTCTTCAGCTGTAAATGCTTGGAGGTGAGCTGGTAGTCTTAGGCTGTCCTCATGGTCAATGGGAAGAAATAAGGATTTCCACAATGCACTTGAGCCCACGTAGACACCTAAAATAGGTCAGATAACACCCACCATCACCAGCAAATTCCTATTTTGTCATCAAGATGCAAGAGAATAAATCCTAGTCAGCACAGTTATGGAGTGGGAGGGACTGAAAAAAAGATTTTAGACAATGTAAGTCTTAGGAAATCAATATTGTGTGGATCTTGGACTTACATTCAGAGACTGAGACTATGAATAATTCCTGAATTGTCTGTGTGGGAAGGATGATGGGACTGCCAAAAGAAAATTCTTCACCTTTGCCTGCAGGACTTCTTTGCCACCACTCATCTTCTACAGCACAGAATTACAGGATCACAGAACAATAGAACAATAGAACATCCTGAGCTGGAAGGAGCCCATGGATCGTGGAGTCCAACTCCTGGCCCTGCACAGGACACCACAGCAATCCCACTCTTGTTAAACACTTGAACTTTGGCAGGCTTGGGGCTGTGACCACTTCCCTGGGGAACCTGTTCAGTGCCCAACCACCCTCTGGATGAAGAAACTTTTCCTAATGTTCAACCTAAACCTCCTGACACAGCTTCATGCCAGAGCTTCCTATGAAATATTACAGTCCCGTTGTAACTGGGACTCACAGGGTGGGCATCTCTCCACAGAGTGGAGAAAGTCATGGTCTGTCCCATCCACTTACACAGCTGAAAGTCTGCACTGAAATGTCTCAGTTTTTACGGGATTTATCTCTCCTTCTCACAAATATAATTTTCTGCTTCCAAAATCTAAGCAAAAACAACCTGCAAAGATCATTTTCCCATCTTTGCAAGTGGACTGTCTTGTTAACTTTCATGTCCTTTAATGACTCTTTTTTCCTTTTTCACATTGTCTGTTTTCTGTTTGGGGTTTGTTTGTTTATTTTTGCTCTTTTATTTGGGAACAGAGGATTGAACACTGCTTTAATTTTGGCAGTAATTGTAATTGATTTGGCCTTAGCAACAGACCAGGAATGAGGAGGAGAAATAATGATTTCATTTCATTGAAGATTTCATTGTATTTTAAGAAAAAATGTATAAAATTACTATTAATCTGCTGCAAAATTTAATTTTAGGTATTTGTAAAGAAGAAAAAAATGTCATAAACAAGTTTGAGTCACATCATTGCCATAGAAGTAAACTGTCCTTTTCTACTGAACAGACAAGGAGTTAGGACATTTGCTTTGGATGTGAAAAATCATTTCAGTTCCTCTCTTTTGTACAGAAGGGATTAGTCCTTTATCTTTCAGTTGGTAAGGGAGTGTCTCCATGATCAGTGTGGAACATACCCTGAGGTGGAATGCTTTCAGTCATTCCTGCTGGTGCCATTTCTCTTTGCATAAATAATGAAACATGCACTGAGCATAGACTCAAATGCAGCTGTCCCACCTCTCAAGTGATCCTTCAAACACCAGGACAGAGTCCTGGATATTTAAATATTGTTGAACAAAACGCAGTCACTTTAGAGGGCTCATAAAAATGAGGAAAGCAGCTTTCTACATGGGCAGATATTGATAAGACAGGGGGAAATTATTTTAAAATAAAAGAGAAGAGATTTAGATTCAACATTAAGAGGAAATTCTTTACCTAAAGGGTGGAGAGGCCCTGGAACAGGTTGCCCAGAGAAGCTGTGGCTGCCCCTGGGTCCCTGGAAGTGTCCAACGCCAGGTTGGATGGGGCTTGGAGGAACCTGGGACAGTGGAAGGTCTCTGTCCATGGCAGGGAGGTGAGCTTTAAGGTTCCTGCCATCTGAAACCATTCTATGGCTCTATGACTCAATAAGAGAGTGTAAAGAGTGGTTACCCCAGAGTTATCACAGGATATTGGGGTGAGTAGAGCCTATAGACACACAGGCACAGCTACCAAGTGAACTGAGTCCTAACTGTTGCTGTATCATAGAAAGGACACTGCAAAGCCCTGTTTTCAATTGGGTGTTCTTTTTAGCCACAAGTCTTCTTGGAAGTTTTGCAGTAGACAAAATTATTCCAATCTATAAAAGTATTTGGGTATTTAAGAATCTAAGTTGAAGTATTTAAGTATTAAGCCAGAATTCTTATATTACAAATGTATTTCTTATTTCAGATATCACTATTGTCTTCTTAATATTTATGTTTTCTCTGTACTATAAGATTGAAAAATCTACTTCTGCTCTGAATCCATTTTACTGCTTTTGTGCACTCCCAGAATTAAACTTTAGACTTTAAACTCATCTCTAGATTTAGGATGAATGAGGAATTTTCTTTAGTTAAACTTTGTGCTCTGGAAAATTGTCCTCATTTTGATCTAAAAATTTTCCTCATCAGAGAGGTCTAGAACAACACCTTAGATATTAAACAAAGTCTTAGACTTCTGTTTGCCAGGAACTTATTATGACTCTGAGTGTTTTATTTCCCCTCTTAGGTTTGCAATAAGGAGTCAGAGCATCCTCTGTGATCTGTGACATGTTTCTTCCTAATGGGAGGAGATTCTCTGGCATTTGGAATCATAAATTTATAAAGTTTTTTTCCAAATCTTTATTGTTACAATTGTCTAAGGGACACAGATCACAGGTGGCTGAGTTTTAAGATGACCCTGCTAAACTCCTCAGCAAGGGGCTGTGCCAAACATGGAGCAAACACCACAACAGATGACAAAAAGTGTGGCTGCATCACTGTGTCCATCCTCAGCTGATGGAGAGGAAGATGGGCCAGGAGTGCTGAAGGGAGTCAGGCTGAGGCCAGAAATGGGGCAGTGTCAGAGCCCATTAATGTCACCACAACTCCAAAAGCCATACGTTATTTAGACAAGCCCTGGGGCGATCCTAATTGACAGCATGGAGCTCAAAGCCACCTTTACTCCCTGTCCAGTGATGTTCAGCATCATTATAAAATTTATCTCTCTTGATCTACCCCTGTGAGGAAGGGACTGGCTACCCCATTTTACAAACAGGTATAGAAATAGCAAACCACTTGACTTACGACATCCAGGACATTTATATCCAAGCCAACAAGAGAACCCACACCACCTATTCCTTAGGCTGGCATATTTATGCCCAAGACCATATTCTCCATATGTTGGATATTTTTTAGAACTGTTAAGCAAATTAATATTACATGAGTTAGCAAAAGATTAACAGAATTATAAAAAAAAAAAATCAAAAAGCAATCCTGGAGTCTTCACATTCACATTGAGTCTACTTTAAAAAGTGCTTTGATGATCATCTCTGAGCATAAAAAGAATTCAGCTTGCATCCTAAACATAGACATGCAAAATCTACTCTCCTTTCTCTCTTTCTTCCTTAACATTAGTAGGTTCTCTTTCTTAAACAAAAATTACTTATTTCACATTCCAACTAAGTTATCTTCTTCCTAGAGATGTCCCCATTTCAGATGGAGGGAGGAACAAAAATGATAAAATTAAAAATACAGTAAGGAAGGGGGAAAAGGCTCTTTACTACCTTGCAAAAGAGTCACACCTAGCTGATGTGTAGGATATGTAACATTACTTCCCCTTTAAATGGGATCTAAATTCTGCCAAAGACAAAATTTTAAATTAAAAAAATCATTGTTGCATGTTGTAGTTCACAGTCTTTTTAAACACAGAATGCTTACCTCGAAGAGGTTTTTATTTAAAAGGAAAAGCCAAATTTCATCCAGCCAGTATCAGTATCTCACAATATGCTTACTGAATGTTGATCCAGACAAAAAGAACAGCTAAGTAGGAGGAAGTCTGCATTTTTGTGCATTAAAAGTGATAGAAAGCAAGATCCTAATCTAAAAATATTTGATTCTGTAGTCAGTAAGTCATGAAAAAACAAAACAAAACCACTTCTGTAATTTAAGATGATGCAAAGCCAAATCAGTTTAAGTGTTTTGCTGGATTTTAAAAACTGAGGGGTGAAGACCACCAATGTTAGAAACCAAAGAATGTGAACAAAAAGACTATTAATTTAATTTATTTCTGAAAGCTCATTTTGGACTTTCTTACAGTTAAAAATGAAAAACTATTTTAAATACAGGTAAAATATGCCTGGCAATCTCTAAAGGAGATCACAGTCATACTATGTCTGATGAAGTAGGTACAGACAATAAACAGTGTCTGATGGAAATAGAGAAAAAATTATAAAAGTCCTTTTTGATGCCAAAGCATCATGAAGCGGCACAAAGTGTGGCCCTGAAAGTAAAAAATAAAATAAATATTGAGCCTTTTTTAAAACAAATGTGCTATAAAAATAACAGCATACAGACTTTTCTAGTGTTGTGAAAAGGACTGAATATAAGGAAGGTCAACTGAAGAAATAAGAACAGATGCAAATATTCTTACACAGACAGGTCACAGATGGAAATACACCACTTGAACCTAACTGTGGTGGAAAGGCAGGTTAGATGGGTCCATAAGAATTTCCATCCTTTTTCTACTTATGTTTTATTTCACTGCTCCTGTTATTACAAATAAAGAAAATATTTGTCCAGTCTCTGAAGAATTTAATGTCATTGAGTTCTTTCCACTCCAGACAAAGCCAATTTTTTTACATTACAAATTGAGAGCTCTGATCAAAACATTAAGCATTTTTTTTCTAAATTTCAAAGCAAATATTTTCCTCACACAGAAAAAAGTTTTTTCCTTTTATACAACTTAGAATGGAACATTTTAAAATTTTAGAACTCTCTTTTGAAACTTGAGGAAATTAAACAAAATCAACTCTGTTACACAGCAGTATAAATTTCATGACCTACATGTATTCAAAATTTTAATTAGAAGAAAATATTTTCTCAAACCTCCCAAGTGTTATTATAACATTTGATCTAAGAATTATATCTGGAGTCCTGAAGTGGCCATCAGCATCACTTTCCCATGGTTGTTGAGAAGGACCTCAAGTCTGCAACCCCTCTGAAATACAACGTGAGTTTTCCTGTTCAGATCCTTTATATCCCTGCAGTTATGCTGTGGCATCCCACCCTTAAGGGCAAGGGAGCACCCGAGAGCTCAGGGTTAAAAAAGGAATGACAACAGTCAGACAGTCCACAAAACTTAGAGAGTTTTATTCATAAATTATGAATATAATTTATTGGACTTGGAATGGAAGTCAGCGTTATTTCCCTGAATTTCTAGCACAAGAAAATGTTTGTGGATTTTGGATAAGGGATAGGGTAAAAGAGAATGGAAAGAAGGAAATTAGAGAAAGAGAGAGAGAGAAAGAGGAAGGAAGGAAGGAAGGAAGGAAGGAAGGAAGGAAGGAAGGAAGGAAGGAAGGAAGGAAGGAAGGAAGGAAAGATTCCAACGACAGTGGGCAAGAGATAAGGGGGAATACTTGACTGTGTAGAAATAAAATATGCTTTTCCCAAAGGAGGAAAAGGGCATTTTGGGTTTATGATCTCTCTTTATGTCATGCTGAAAGACTTGCTTTATGTCAGTTACAGAGAGAATTTCTCTCTCCTGGTCTTTAGCTCACTATCATGACCATAGATTCACTGCAGATAAGTGATAACCAAATCCTTAAACCCACACAGCAGCTGTTGAACCTCCCACTGAAGGTTCTCTCTCAGGTAATTAAGTAAACTTTGTCTTTTAATGATATTTTCTTCTGCTTGATTCCTTGACCTACCTTCACTCAGTGATGGAAGGAGTTATTGTCTACAGATAATCAGCTATAACACACACTGAATATTCTTCTGTGGATATTAATTTGAAAATGGCTTTTTCTTGCTCATTGCTTCAAGAAAAAAAAATGGACAACTGACACAGCAGGTTAGGCTGGGCAAGATGCTGAACTTTGAATTTCAGCCTTGAGGAGATTAAAACTTGATCACCACCTGCTACAACTCATATTGCCATTCCTTGGAGACTGGAAATCAAGGGAGCATTTTGATCTGTGTATATCACCCTCTTCTGAAATAGCTGGAGTTGTGGGCTGTGTTGACAACCACAGCTCTCCCGATGAACCTCTATCTTGAACACCTACAGATGGAACAAACGCCCCTTCAGAGACCCAGGGAAGAAAAAAACCCACTCTGCATTGACAGACTGATGGTTGTATGGGGATACAAACCTTGGTTTAAAGAGCAGGCCGTGCATCAGTGCTGTGGGTTCACTTTTGGGAGGGTTGGGTAGCCAAAATGCCCCATCTACCCTCTGGCACAGAAGCCACCCTGTGTTCAAGACGTGTTTGTGGTTCCATTTTCTGCTGTTCAGTGCTGCTCTTTGTGAGCTTGCTAATGTTTAGTAAGAGATAACAGATTAAGCCAAGTGCACGGATAATGAAATATAAATTAGTAGGTTTGCCAGCCTTTATCCACAGCACTGTCAGAGTGTATTATCTGGTATATCTAGTTCAGAGCAGTCAGTTAAATTTCCCCTTATCAGAAACTGAGTGTGAAGTGTGGTAATGTTGCTAAGTGCAGAACAAAAATCTCTCTTTTTTTGCATCCCATGACTGCTCCAGGCAACATTCTTGGAAATCTCTGAGTAGGAAGGAAAAGAAGACCCTGAGATATATACAGTGTGACAAGCCAGGAGGCTAAGCTGCACCGGTAAACCGTCCTGTGAGCGGCAGTCGCCTGTGGCTGTGACATTACCACACTTTGCTCAGCTTCAGAAAGGGAAATTTAACTGACGACTGCTATGAACTGAAGCCACAGCCTAAACCAGATAATACACCCTGACAATACTGTCAGGCAAAAAAGGCTGTGTTCCCATTGATTTCATCGCATTGGAGACATATTACCCAGGGCTGTGTATGTTTGAGGGTATATGTGAACACTGTGGGAATATCAAAGGGAAAGACACACTGATTTGGGCAGAAATGGGCCTCACAGAGATAAATCCCTGAAGTGCACTGACTGAAATATATATTATTTGGAGAATGGGGCATGGAAAAGATATTGATTGTAATTATAACTTAATCCTCAATCTACATCTGATATACCCTGCTGGGTTTGTTTAAAGGAGTGAAAAGCAGGGGGAAAATCATATTTCTTGCATCTCTGCATTGTTTCTGAAGGTTTGGAAGTTCTGTTTGTCAGCATTTTCAGATGGATGCAAACATCAATAACAGACAAAACTCTAAAGGTTCAGAGCTTGGGTTCAGCTCAGAGAGGATCCCTGCTTCTCTGGTCTCTAGGGCCTTGGACTATAGATGCTCAATAAACATGTTTTGTGAACAAATGATAAAGGTGGCACGTTTAGAGACACCTATATTCTAAAACAATTCAAGAAGTTTTAAAACAAAAACGGTTCTCTTACTTTTGAACACAAAACAACCCAGAATGAGAGGCCAGCCTCTAAGTATTTGGCTTTCAAGGAAATGTTTCTGAGTTGGAAAGAAGAGCTTGCTCCCAGCTCCTTCTTTTACACTAACATTTGTTAACCTTCATGTAGTTCTCATCACCTCACAAACTGTAGACCTCAATGCCTGTAGAAAAATTCTGCTTCCTAAATTTACATTGTTTATGATGTCCACGTTTTGTTTAGCTGAAGAAGCATGAGAAAATTTCTCATAATCCCTTTGCTCTCTACTTCCTGCTCATTGATACTCCAAAGCTTTGGAGGATAAATGAGGAAGAAAAGATGAAAGAAAGTGGTTCAAACTTTAAAATAAGCTTTCTGCCATAAAAGTATCAAGGTTTCCAGCTGGTCAGGATTTACTATTTGTGGAACCTCGATCTCCAGGTCTGTTGGACTACTGGTGTCAATTTTCCCTCAAGAACTTGAAGAACTTCTGGGTGTTAGAATTCAAAGCTTCCTCTGTTTGCAGTGATGAGCACATCCAGATCCCCTCTTTCTGTCACAAAATTTTGTATTGCAAAATTGGAATGAGTTTGCCATGAACATCTGAGTTGCTCCAAAGGCTACCAGAAGGTGCACAAGTCTCATGGGTTTTAATTTATACCTACAGTGTCAGGTATCCTTTGGAAAAGGGAGAGAAGGAGGAAGAATATTGATAAAACAAATAATTATTTATTGCACCTTTTATAATGGAAGTGCAAAGCAAGAAAAAATGGAGCCTGTCTCCATGTAAAAGGTGCATTTGGAGCATTTGCAATTAACTCACTTCTCATTTCTCTGCTGCGCTTTTTAGGTTCACATACTGTCTTTTTCTCATTCGTAAGAATTCAACAGCTTCAACTCCAGCACTCTGCAAGAGCCACAAATTAGGATCTGAGATGAACTGATGTTTTATTTGAAACATTTCATGCTGGTTTGCAGCTTCCAAATTAACATGAAACAGCACCAGAGGAAACAGAGGGATTCTCCTGCATTGTACAAAGAGCTATGTGAACTTTTGAAATACTGAGATCTCATTACTGGCAACATTTTGACCTCAGAATTTTCATGTGCTGACCTGGAGGCTGCCTTTG
Source organism: Toxostoma redivivum (assembly GCA_013397375.1). Taxonomy (NCBI): domain Eukaryota; kingdom Metazoa; phylum Chordata; class Aves; order Passeriformes; family Mimidae; genus Toxostoma; species Toxostoma redivivum. Next base: position 999,950 of record VXBI01014663.1, on the reverse strand, counting down.
GAAGTAGAAATGCAGATTCCCCATTCAGCATGACTTCATGGGTTTATCAAGCCAGATGATTTTTTTTTCAAATACAAAGCAAGAGTACATAGCTTCCAAAAATGAAGAAAAATAATTAAAAATTACAGATATGAAAGCAAGAAGAATAAATGATCAGCTAGGAAAAAGGCAGACAGAATGCAGTCCTTTCTGGGGTGCTTTTGGTAAGCTTTTATGTTTTGTTGCTAAGCCTGTTGAATTCCACCCAGAGATCTGGGATTAAAAGCTCTGCAGAGGCTTAAAGTACCAAACAGAAAGCAGGAAAAGAGCAAGAGCTACTCGTCTTCTGAAGCTCCCTCTTGTTACTCCTGTGACCCAGTTTTATTGGGAATGCTACTCAGCAGCAAAAAGAAAAAAACACGTCTGAGATAAGGTAATAGAACAAATACTAGGGAAATATTTTCTGTTTAGCTGGAAAAGAAACCAAGTAAAATACTCTAGTCCCACAGAAGCCAAAACAGAATCAGTGCTAATGTCAACAGACCCAGGAGTTCAATGCAATACAAAACCTTCTAAAAATTTGGAGTAATTATTTTAAAAGACATTCTAAGTAAAAACTTTGGGAATAACACTTCATTCTCACTTTATGGGTTGCAGGAACGAGGACCTAAGGGATGTCCCTGCCCATGGCAGGGGTTTGGAACTAAATGAATTTTAACATCTTTTCAAACCAAACTATCATATGATTCTATGACTAAGTAGCTTGCAAGTTTCTCAGGGCTCCAGAGAATTATATTTCTTTCCAAAGAAAGTCTGGAGACAAATCTCTATTGAGTCTCACCACATAAGAGAAGGGAGGCTGCACCAGCTAAAAATCTGGCCAATTGGTCACATTTTTTCCAACCTCTCTTCATCGAGTTTTAATGTCCTGGAATGAATTCAGGAATTCCACAGGGGTTGGACAAGTGTAGAAAGCCTCAGGTAATGGGAGCAGGAAAGAACTTTCTTTGCAGGGAAAGCAAGGAGTCACTGTCAGCACAGCAACAGGTCACTTTAGACTTGGGATTCAATACAGATTTTCAGCTGCTTTGCACTATGTATAAGTCTTGTGAGCTCAACACTTATCACTGATCCCCCTGTTCCTTTGTGGGATTGTTGTATTCTATTGCAACAAAATAATGCTGCAAGCAATTTCTTCTCTCAGTGTCATTTTCATTCCAGATTGCTCCGTGCTGGAAATTAGCTGGATGGTGTTGTTTAAACTGTTTTTAAAACACACAGTGTAAAAACCTCACCTCCAGACTCCACAAGACTTCCCTAACCGACTATGACTGAATGGAAAATTCTGCCACTCTGATTAAACTTATATGTAGAGGTGAATAAAATATAAAAGAGGTCTTGAGCATCATCTTTTATTTAGTGTCTTGTCCGATAAGTATGATCATACTTTTAAGGATCACAGTATATTTTTAGACACCTTGTAAAGCACTCAGGCTTTTGCTTAGAGTACTAAGAGTGTATGGTTTAATAAGCCAGTTGACAGAACATTAGTGACATCAAAGCCATGGAAAAAACCCTGTTTGCTTTCTCTTCCTTTCATCTGACTTTAAAATACTGTGCAATCGACAGGATTAGGAGAGAAAAGCACACATACACATGCAAACCAAGTGCATTTGATGAATACTGTGTGATGAACTGTTTGAAAATAATGATTATTTTCAGGAAACTGAGATATTCTTCTCCTTCTAAATGCACATCAGATTTTATGCAAGCCCACTATCTCAATCTGCTCATATGTTGCAATTTATCAAGGGATTTCTCAGGGATACCAGATTGATGCCATCTGGGTATTGTGTAGACTGCCCATGTACATGATGCTTTGCCTCCTTTCTGCTGTTAACCCCCAGTTTGTCAGGTTTGCTCTTGAAGACAGAGAATATTCAAGTTTCTATGTCTAATGTCAGGCTAGAGCCTCAGGAGAGGTGGTTGGTGGTTATATCCATCAGGTCACATCTGACATGAACACCACACATGGGACACATCTCGCCCAACTAAAAATGTCCACAGAGCTGGTTTCCTGCAATACTCAGCAAAGCCAACACAGAGCAAGGGGAATTTAAGCAAATAATTCATCTCACCTTCTGAGATATTTATTTCAAATGAGCTGCAGTGATTCCTAAAAAGGCTTTTTCTCCCCTCTTCATTTTTTCCTTTCTCCTTTCTTTTGTAGAGAGTTAGAGCATGTGATTACAATATCTGCATTGTACATAATGAAAGATACATTATACAAATGTGGTTGCATTTCTACATGATACTTTAACTTTTCCTAGATCTGATTATTCTCAGAACCATCTCATGTCAGAGGACAGGATACAGCCTTGGTTAGATTTTTTGCTAATCATAGAAGATCCTATAATGTAAAGGGAAGGTAACTGAAAAAAAAAAAATCACAACCAGCAAGCCTCAAACCGCACCTGGGTGCAGAAATATTGAAATACCATCCACTTTGCACATTGCCACCTCCAACTGGCTGTCTAAAATGATGCATTAAAGAGGAAGATTTGCTCTCAGAACACGAATGGGAATTTAGCAAAAAGTTTACCTCTAAGTTTATTTTGTTAGTAACTTCAGTGATAATCTAGTTACAAAATCTCTCAGAAGCTGCAATTTTGTACATCCACCCTTTGGTTCTGCAAAGAATGGGGAGAAATATTTTGTCTTTTAGACCGTTTACTATTGTTTGATAAGGTACAACTCAGGAATGAAACCATACAGCCCCTTAAACACCTGAATTACACACACCTCTGGTTCCCAATGTCAACACTCTAGTGCTACTCCTCTCAACAGATGTACTGTATCCATTATTTGACTTTGCCTTGGACTGGAAAAAAATTATTTAAATAATTGTTATTTGACTTATTTATAAAATTCCATCTGGTCATTATCATATGCCCAGAGAAGCCGTGGCTGCCCCTCTATCCTTGGAAGTGTTCAAGGACAGGCTGGATGGGGTTTGGAGCAACCTGGGATAGTGAGTGGCATCTCTGCCTGTGGCAGGGGACAGAACTAGACAATTTTTAAGGCTCCTTCCAACCCGAACCATTCCATGACTGTGATTTTTTGGGCTTCATCTGCAGGTCTCGAGGCCTGTAGTTAATGGGAGAGCAATGTCTTTGAACAAGAGAGCCTTTGCAGTTTACACATTGTGTATCATCTCTGGTTTTCCAATACTTTGCACAAAGTGGCAGAACAGTAGGATTTCCTAATTCACTGAGAAACCAAGAACTCATATCTATGTTACTTTTCATATAAAACACTTAGAATACACTCAGCTGTGAATGTAAAGCCAAAGCTGAACAGTGAATTCTCCTTAAGGCCTGATTTTCCAGGCAGTATTTTGCCTATGGAGATGTTTCAGCATTAATTTTGATCATATTCTCTTTCACACCCTCTATCTAAGGTACTAAAAAGGGAATTCACAGGAATTCGTAAGGTGCCATAAGCAATGTTCTCAGAAGTGTAAAAGAAATGAATACGATAATAGCTTTCAAACTAAGTTCTCCTCAATGTGTTTAGTTCACTGGGTGTTAAAGAACATTTAGTAACAGTTTAAATGAGTCAAATGAGGATGCAATCAGAATTCATCAGGTAAGGCACTAACCAAACTGAATGTTATACCCTCTTTATGTGTTCTCTAAAAGTGTCTCTCCCTTCTTGACCTCTTCAGATAAAAGATGACCAGCTCCTTTAAAGCACATTTTTCAGAGACATTAATCAGAGCACTGGAAAAGTTGATTTTTTTTTAATCTTTTTAAGCCTAGCATTTAATATCTCAGCCCACTCTGCACAATGGGAGCTGGCAGACTTCTACTGGAAGTTTCTTTCTCAGCAAGGGCTGCACACTGGGCACATCCACCTCTGGAAGTAAATTCCATTCTGTGTGGTATTAGGAGATTTTTGCCACTCAGAAGTGGATTACAGCACATGTTTCATGTCCTCTCAGTTCTAGGTTAGGAGGTCAAGATCTGTATGAAATGTCATGAACTGGTTGCAAAGTTTTAACTTTTTTCATCACTCATCCTTGAGATACATTACATGGATAAGATTTAGATTAGGTTTTAGGAAGAAATTCTTCCCTGTGAGGGTGGTGAGGCCCTGGCACAGGGTGCCCAGAGAAGCTGTGACTGCCCCTGGATCCCTGGAAATGTCCAAGACCAGGTTGGATGGGGCTTGGAGCAACCTGGGACAGTGGAAGGTGTCCCTGCCCATGGCAGAGAGGTTGGAACGAAGTGACCTTTCAGATCCCTTTCAACTCAAACCATCCTGTGATTCTGTGATTCTCTGGTATCAGTCCCATATGGAAAATTCCCATAGAATTTCATTGGAGAAAAAGAAAAGGAAATTCTCTCAGAAATTCTTAAGTGCTTCAAATTGAACAATGATTTTTTTTCTTTCCATAGGATGGAATATGTTCTTCCACAGGAGATTAGTTGTTCTATGTGCTGATCTGTATGTTTTCAGTGTGATTTCTATTAAATTCCTTGACAGAACTTTTCCAGGTGGGAATATTTTTTTTTTACACTCCTACTTAATGCCTTGAGACTGCTGCAGACAGAAACAGCAGGTGTCTGGAATGTCTTACAAAAGTATCTGAAGAACTTTTAAGGTTAGAGACATTCTCGTATAGAAGATATTATTAACAAGTAGCTCCCTTCAATAGTAGCAAACAGAACAGATTTACTGATGAGTCTATTTTCTTTTAATATTTTGTAAAAACACATTTTGCAAATATATTTATTTGAATATGATGCCCACACACACGGTGTGAAATGATACAAAAGGATGGCAAAATGTAGGATACATAACTGGAATTTTAAGCAACATGAATGGATGATGCTGCAAGTACTATTGTTTATTTTTTACCATATGGAAACATCATCACTCGAGGCATGTGCTGAAGGTTTCACCTGGCACATGTGCTCAGGGCTGGAGAGAGTCACCTGGAGTCATGTGAAGTGGCCTGTTCACAGCCATTGATACAGAAATACATTATCCCCCCTAATCTCTGCCAGAGCTGCCCTGACCAAGGATCTGCAGCCAAAGTTCACATGACACTGGAGGTCACTGATCTTTTGAGGTCCTGTGTGGCTGCTGTCCATGGTACTGAACAAACCAAGGTGGAGTATGAGTTGGGACGTTCAGATTCCTCTTATTCAAGGAATACATCCCAGAGAATGAGACTTAATGCATAAGGAGTCATAGGATTTTTTTTGGTTTGGAAAAGACCTCTAAGATCTTCAAGTCAAATCATTAACCCCAACACTGCCAAGGCCATCACTCAGCCTTGTCCCCCAGTGCCACATCTACACAGATTTTAAATCCCTCCGGGGATTGACTCCACCCCTGTCCTGGGGAGCCTGTTCCAAGGCTTGACCACCTTTTCTGTAAAGAAAACTTTCCTCAAATCCAATCTAAACCTCCCCTGGAGCCACTTGAGGCCATTTCTTCTGGTCATATTGCTTATTTCTTGGTAGAAGAGCCCACCCCCAGCTGCTCCACTCTCCTATCAGAGATTTTTAGTGAGTAAGAAGGTCCCCCTGAGCCTCCTTTTCTCCAGGCTGAGCTCCCTCAGCTGCTCCTCACAGACTTGTGCTCCAGACCCTTCCCAGCTTTGTTCTCTTCTCTGGACACACTCCAGCCCCTCAATGTCAATGAAAATATGAAAATATCTCAGCCTGGTGGGATGAATAGAAGCTCATTATCACTCCAAGAAAACTGACAAGCAATAAATAAAACTGTCAGATGAAATTTTTTTTTTGATTATTTAAGGTAAGCAATAAAACTGAAGTTCAAGAAGGTTCCTGACATGGGTAGGTGGCATTAATTCTTGACACAGGCAGCCTTAGAAGAAATAATTTGAAATATTCATGTAATATATTAGCTACTAGGTCAGTTGTGAAGGGAACACGCCTGCACATTGCAGGATAAAAAATGATGCAAATCTGCAATGCGTAAAAACCATAAAACACAAGGAATGAGCCAGTCAAAATTTTAGGAAGAAATGTAATGCCATAACTTAGGAACACATTCTCGGAGTGGACCATCCCAATCATCAGGCAGTGCTTTGCTGTTTTGGATAACCACAAAATACAATGTGTCAGAGCATTACAAATTTCATCTTAAAATCTCAGAGTCAATGGGCTTCTGGGACTATAATTCTTGAGATACATCTTTTGAAGATAAACTGAGGAGCTGGAAGGATCTCTCTGCTTCTAAGTTCCGGCACAGAATGGGCACATTCATGTTATGAAACTCTCCTGCTTCCCCATGTAGGCTGGCCATGGACACACTGCCTACTAAGAAATGTGCATGAACCTTATTAGCTCTGTGAGCAGAACGTTCATGGGACAGTGTTGATCAAAAAATTGCATTCTTCCAGCAATATTGATAATTCCCTGTCCTGACACAGCTAATTTTGGTTTGTTGTAGCCCTGTTTTCCTGAGTGATCCTCTTTTACTCAGCAGCGTAGTGATTAAACCCTTCATTTCCATCAGTCTTTTCCTCAGGAAGGACCAGGGTTTTTCTGACTGATAAGTTATCATGAACAAATGAGCAATATCAGTTCCCTTGGCTCTTCATTCATGTGTCCAAACCGAGACCACCATGGGGACTTCTGGGGGGATGAAGGATGAGATCCAAACCCAGATCAGGAACTATCTCAGTGTAACTGCTTTGCTCAACTTCCACCTCTTGTCAGCTTTTGGATTTCACCAGTTTTCCATAAACTTACAGGTATTATTAAATAAAAGGAACTTAGATCTTAACCTCGATAGGTTTAGTTGCTGTCCTTAATATTTTGGTTGTGAAATTTCTTATGATATATCGTCAATATCAGTGCAAGATTTAGAAAAAACCATGATACTAAAATATGAGCAAAACAATCCATACTTTTGCTCTTTTGGGTTTCAGAGCCAGTTAACTAAGCAAGTATCAGAACCACCACTGCATTTTTACTGTTCATTTAAGAAGGACAAACCAAATAAGCCTTAAAGACTTCCCTGGAGTTGTAGCCAGACAGGCAACACATGTGGCCATACACCAAATATCTGCACATTGTCTGGGTTTGAAAACAACACAAACACCTTTGAAGATGCAAGTTGGTTTAGAGATACAGATGGATAAATACAAAGACACATCTTGGTAATCTTACAGGTCTTTAGGCTTTCTGCATTCCCTCTGCAACCTATTAGTGATTTGTCTACTAATATTAAATAAGCTCCTTTAAAGAATTTTCCCTATATTGGTCAGAATCAGGAACTCGGAGATTTGAAATAGGCACTCCTTCATTCCAGCTAAAATAAAATTGTATTTCTGCTGAAAAGTCAGTTCAAGAAAACTGTACCTCTGTTCCTAAACCAGAACAAAATAGTCTTAATATGAAGGAAAACAAGAAAACAGGCAGAGCCTTCTACTCAACTATTGTGCAAATAGCATAAATTTTGGGCAAGATTTTTAACCACAGAGATCTCTTAATGACCACCGGTGTATTCCTCTGTGGAGGATTGTGCTGAACTCAAATGAGAATGAACCATGTGTTTTGGTAAATTACAACTGTAGTAGTTTTAGTTATATCATTGTGCATTAAAATGTCTATTTTAATAATAATTTTAAAATGCACGTAAAAATCATCACTGCTCTTCACCTGGTATTCTTATTTTTCAAAGAAAACTATTCTGCATTTATTGTTTATTCTTGGCTACTAAAAAACAAAATATAAAGAACTTTTTGGTACTTTCTGGTAACCCAGGGAAAATACTAAAATGTTCTTAATTTATTTAAATAAATATCTGGATTTTCATACATATATTCAGCCTTTTCATTGTCTTAGAAAAGGAGAAATAAAGTCTTATTTCCTAGATAGTGACTGGCATTTTACTCCCAATTTGCACCAAGTGTGTTTCTGTGGGTATGGGGATTCCAACGAAAATACACAACATTGACAATACAGACTTGCTCTCATTAGATAAATATTCTCCTCTCTTGCTCCTGCTTCCAGCTGTTTAAATCAACAATGAAAACTGCAGTTGGAACAATGCCAGGTGACTGATGAATAAACTGCAGAATTAAAGTGAAAATTATTTCCTATAAGCTGAAAGGAGAGGCAATTAAACAAAAAGCTTTGAGAACCATAGAAAATAAAATTATTTACCTTTGACAAGTTGGAAGGAAATTCTGCATAATTTTAAAGTCTAAAATTTATTTAAACCCTGACTAAGCAAATATTTATGTCCTTGTTCAGCTTCACCTATTTAGATGGTAAAGACAAAGGTAGGTGTGTGTGTGTGCTCTTATTTTTTTCTGGCAGAGTCCTTAGTATTAGGAATACATAAGATAATCTGTTGATCTATACTTAATAAGGTGTGATTGAAAGCATTTTCCTTTAAAAATGTTATAACAACTCTCTTTTCTACTCTTACCTATCTTACCTATAAGAAGACTGACTTGCTAGCTCAAATATATGAGGAGATTAATTTGATTCTGCATATTTTTTAATTTCTTGAAATTATATCACTACATAATGACAAATGGTGCCCTTAATATATTTTTAAAATTTATCCTAGTATCACCTTAAGCAGAAGTTAAATCAGTTTTTGCAAATAATGCATTTAAAGTGAAATTATCATTCTCAGTTTTTAAATTACCACAGCACAAACAGATGTTTGTTCCAAGTGTTTCTAATTTCTTTCTTAGAATGGGATCCTGGAGTAGAAGCATTAGAAAAACTGCTTTGGTGGGCTTGGGTTTTTTGTGGGTTTTTATTGTTTAGTTCACTTTCAGACTTGCACTGGATTTTGGGATAACTTTTGTACAAATCTTTTATGTAGATATCTTTTTTTCTGATGCTGGACCAGAACCCCAGGCAGGAGTGGGAGCAAGAAACTCCAATCTCACTTGAGCAGCCCCTGGGACTCAGCAAGATGCACTGCAGGATCCCTGATGGGCTAGGGATGACCCGTGTGTTCCCTTTCCAGAACAAAGCTGTCCCTTCTCCATTATTCCTCCTCCTTCTTTCTCTCTGTCTTTCTTCACTGCCCCTTCTTTGTCCCTTTTAGAGAATCTCTTTTGCAGTTGCCTGTGTGATCATGTTCTATGACTGAGTGATCATAAACAGAAAATAGCCAAGTCCACACCCCTCTGTGCATGCACAGGCATTGCAGACAGATCCCATAAATCAGTCTGACTGATTTATTTGTATAAGGACTATTGATTTTCTCCTTCTCTCCATGAACCAGAAGGTGGCATCTGATTACTGGCTTGTAAATTTGCATCTCTTCTATCTTGACTGCTGTGGTCAACTTCAGCAAATCCATTTCTTTATATATTCATCAGTGTGAACACACAAAATTTATGCCCACCAGTCTATATTCTTCAGTCAAACACACACACACATAAATATAATTGTTAACCAGTTTCTGTTATTATTAACCTGGCACTGAACTGCTTCACTTTAAGTCTGAAATCATGGTGCATTTATTGACAAGTTCAGCAACACAATCCAGGATATTGACTTTACTCTCATTCTCCAAACTGGAAAAGGAAAGCAAGAGATCCAAAGGTCTCCTTCAGAGGCAGACAGAAATTTTGTGACAAAGCATGGAATATTTCAATTTCCTTGCTTTTACTCTTGGTCCTCCAGATACAAGATGAGTCAAACTAGGTGTTCTAGTTTATAAAATCATGCCATTTGTAGACTCCTCAAGTGTCTGACCTTGGTTTCTATGTATTCAGACCTCAGTGAATAATTAGTGTTTGGGCCTCAATTCTGATGAAGATGAACAAACATTCTGTATCCCCATTATAGCTGATCCACAATGAGTTGTTCCTGTTGACCTGTAAATGTTTGGATCTTTTTAACCAAGCAGATGATGCTTTTAAACTCAAAGGAGTTTGGATCAAGTCTCTTTGCACTAAGGACAGTTCTTAAACATTCCTATAATATTAGAGGGGATTTTTATGGGAGAAAAAATATAAATAATTGGCTTTTCTTATGAGAAACAGCTGGGCAGAGGTGCAAAGAGAGCTTTCAGTGAAGTCTGGAAGTTCACAGCGTAATGGCTGTCAAGACCTACACTTTGAAAAGGTTTGGAGGAGTTGCATCATATTAATTGCTAAATGTGAGGATTCAGATGTTTGGAACTTTCTGGCCTCAATCATCAGAATTTGATTGCTGCTGAATGGTGTTTTCCCCAACAGAAAATGTTGCTATAATTTTTATAGAGCACGGGCAGGATCTACTTGCACAGCTTAAGAGAACAAACTGTGCTCTGGACAGCTGGAAATATTAATGCATGACACACACTCCATTTGTCCTTAATCCCATACACAGAGAGCTTGAGCCATGAAACATCGTTTAGAAAAATGCATGGAAAGCTGGACAATGATACAGGGATTTCTGAGCTTCATGGCAATGGCAAAAGACCAACCTCTATCTCCAGGGAAAGAGCAGGAGTTACTGGTGCAGGTTGTGAATGGGAGTATTGCAAGGTGACAGGAACATGGTGAAGCAGCAGTCAGGACTGGAAGATGGGAACTGACAGGGGTGAGCTGTTCAAAATCAAAAAGAATATAGTTAAAGGTGATGGGATGCTGATTTATTTAATGCAATAGTAAAGAAACAAGAATGAATATCCTGAGTGAAAGGGAAGCTGTCTGGGTCACAATCACACAGGGGAAGAAGGATGAAAGAGTTATCAGTGCAGTTACTCTTGAAGTCCCTTATAGATTGTCAAGAGAAGCTGTGTGAATAGAGAGAGGTTTCTGTGATAATCTCATAAACACAGTGCTTTAAATAAACATATATGTGCATATACTCACAAACATAAATAACTTATTTTACATTGCAACGTGGTTATAAATCATACAGTCTATACATTTACAAGATTAAATTGTTGTTGAGAACTAATCATTTATGTGTTACAGCTCTCAGATAAAAGCTGAAGAACAACAAAAAAAGAAATTGCCAATAAGATTCATTCACTTCTTTTAGAGCTGGCAGATTTCTCTGACAATTTCAACAAGCAAATCTGTGGCAAATCAGGTTTGGATTAGGTTTGGCCAAATAACAAGGATGCTACAGAGAGCAAATCCATTGGGAAGGTTATGTACATCCAAGCAAGGAGGACTTTCTGAACCTGGATAGGGGCTGAGGTAAACAATCTGTTCCACTTCTTCGTGTTCAACTCACATTCACAACTTACTCCACATTTTCTTGACTGCATTTGAATCTTTTTGCACTGTTTTAATTTCTTTTCTAGCTCTCACTTGGTTTGATTTTACAATTCTGCTTTCATTTTCTATGAGGCATCCTTTTCCATTGTGCATCATCTTCTAAATCGATTTATATTTGTGATCCTGTCTCTGATTATGATGAATAATCAGGGAGAGATAAATAAAATATGCCATGAAACACAAAGTCTATATGCTTATCTAGGAAAAAAAGCTTTGAATAAAAGGGTTCAATTTGAAATTTAGAAAAATGGAAGGATTTTAAAACAGTGCAGAGTGGCCTTCAAGTAGGAGAATTTTGAGCATAAATTGCTCTCAGCTCTCAGGATGGAGTTCACTGTGGTCAAAATTATTTTCTGATATCAGTGTTCACAGCAATAATAAAAGTAGTTATTCAGAAAGATGTTTCAGTCCTGAACTTTACCAAAAAATGTAGAAAAAATAAAATGCATCCCACATCACATTAAATGTCAACAGAACAAACATCTGCAGATAAACCCATGCCAGACTTCCCTCCCAGTCAGTGGGGAGGCAAATGGTCAGTTTGGGGTCTGATGTCATTTCCCCCTTCGAAATGTAATTTTAGAAGACAGTGACTAGAAAAGGAAGCTCTACCATTAGTTTACTCATAGGTGTCCCTGACCAGTTTTAGTATCCAAAGATACAACACCAAAAGCTACAGAACTGGGTCTGCTCATGGATTACACCACTTTGAAGGCTAAAAAAGAAATCACATGCATGTGACTGTGCATATGTACATGTGAAGCTTCCACAAATGAATCCAAAGGAGAAAATTACATATGAGCATGGAAATATTTCATTACACCCCTTCCACCTTCTGCTGCCACAGTGTTACACAAAGCTTTTATTTAGAAAAGGCAGTAATTTTGTTCTAACATGCAGAACACCTGGCTCCCCAGAATATCACTATGGGGAAGGAATGCTTTTATTGTTTTATGATGGTTGCTATCAAAAAACAATAAGAAGAGTAAATGTGTTAACTGACATCTAATTGTCTTTCTATGGCTGGTTTGACAGAATAAAACACCAGAACCTTCTGGAAGCAATTAAAGATATTAATAAAATGGATTTGCTGTGCACATATATCGCTGATCTCAGCACAGAAACGCATGAGCACACAGCATAAATTAAAATTACCTTATTAAGCTGCATAAAGTGCTCTTTTATTTTACCTGGACTTTACTGTTTCTTGTTGTGACCTGGGAAACAAAACCAGAGAGAAAGCAGAATATCTGGCTCAATCAACAAATGAATAAAGAATTAACTCACTAGACTCTTTTCTCAGTGGTTTGTAAACCTTGGGAAAAACTTACCCCTGACATAATTTTAGTCAGGTAAATCACAGTGAGGAATCTCTAGTCTGTGTTTTCATCTTTGGCCATGTTAGTAACTGGTTTGCACTGTCTGGCAGATGGCGCTTACACACAGTAATAAGAAATAAACAGAAATTATAGCCTTTTTGCTGTAAGTACAAACACATTTCATTTTATTTGTGAAGATTAACAGGTTTCCTGAACTCTTTGAAACACTAAAGTGCACCTACTGGAATAGACATAGAAATCCCTGCTCAGCCAGTCCTTTGCCATTAATTTCTGATGCAGGAGCTTCTGCTTAGAGATTTTCTCACCACAGGTAAGTTCTGAGTGTGCATTTGGATGTGTACAAGATTGCACAAGTTGAAGAAAAGGGTAAGTTTTCTATCCAGAAGAATAAAATTCAGCCTAATTGTGGAATTTAAACCAATTCCTTTCAAGCATTTCCATACTGTGAGCCTTTTACAGCTGCAAATAGATTAAAGGGGTGTTTAAAGGTATAGCATTAAATGAGTACAAATAACTGTTTTACGTAAGTTGCCTGGGGTACATCAGTAGCCTTCTAAATGATCAAAAGGTATAGCTGGAGGCAAGGTCCAAAACCACCTGCTTATATAAAAGCCTTTTATATGAGGTAGCAGATATCATACATTTACATTGATCTTCCTTTAAACACAGTAATGTAATCAGCATCAAAATTATGTTAAAGTAGTGTCATAACTACCTTGAAGAGATGGGAGCAGGAGTATAGTTCCATCCTTGCATTGCCCCATTTGCCTCTGCACTGGGATCATGGATTCCACCTGTACCTGGCTCTGGATCACCAGGACTGAGGTGTCTTTTTGAAGAGATTTTGAGATTGATTTTAAGCTCTTAGGTACGTTCTTCACTTTAAACATGAGTACGTTCCAACCACCTCCACAGAGATCTTCAATCTCTGTAGCAGGCTTGAGCATGGATGACTGGCTGAATAAGACCCAGACCAGATACAGACACTTTGCTGAGCTACAGGGTTTTCAAGCAGCATTAAGTAAAAAAATAATGTTTATTTAGAAAAACCTGGAAGTGTAGCCCTTCCCAAAAATTCACACTTATTCATGTAAGTTACTTCACAATTCTGCATATCTTAACAGGGCAAGTAGCTTCATTTTTCCAAGCAAAGTTAAATCACACAAACATCTGCAGCATTATTATTCTCTGTGCATTAATGATGTTGTTTTCTCAAGCTTTACCTTTTGAATCAGTTCAGCATATCTTGATATTTGTAATGTGCTCGCTCCTAAGCACAGGTGGTCTTTTAAACAATAGTATTTATGCAATCAGTACTATCAAATACTTCTAGGCAAGTTAAATATTGTGATAGAGCAATAACTGTCTATCAGTCTGTGTATCAGAGGCTGGAAAGGGCTCTGAACAGCCTGCAAGGTGTCTCTGTCCATGGCAGGGGGTTGGAATGAGAAGATCTCTAAGGTCCCTTCCAACCCAGACCATTCTATGATTCTGTTTGTCCCCATTCCTGCTGAAATAACCAGGTACCAACAGTAGAGCACAAACCAAAAGCACTTTGAGGCTGGGACTAGAGGCAGAAATAAATAAATAAATAAATAAATAAATAAATAAATCTGAAATTGGAATAATTTCTTTTCATTGATTCCTATGGGAACTGAGGATGGTGGACTCACATGGAACTAGAAGCCAAGTTAGGAGAGATGAATTTCATGTTGTGAGACCATCACTGACAAGATCAGGAGTATTTTTCTGTTTCTTGTTTACCAAGAGGAGTTCTAAACTGGAAACTGAAGAAAGTGCTGTGATATGGCCTCTCTGAGTAGTACTTTAATAAAACTGCAGCTCTGCCTCATGGTTTGCAGGATATGGAACCAATCTGTGCCTGCAAAGCAAATAAACAGATATTTTTTCATATAATATTGCTGAGATGTTTCTTAACTATTAAAAGTACAAGACAAAAACCTTAATTCAAACTTGGTTTATTTTGTTTGCTTACTAAAACATGGCAATCTAACTGATGTTTTATTTCCTCCTTGGAAAATAAAATATGTAGTTCACTTTTAACAGGGAAAAAAAAAAAAGAAGAAGAAAAAAATGAACTCAAGGAAAAGTCCTAAAAAGAAACCTGCAAACCTTAAAGGACATTGATCAGCTCTTTCTCCCCCATGAACACATGCACAATAGAAAGCTTTTAAAGTGCCCTTATTGTCAGGATACTGACCTTGTTTAAGAAAGAAAATGACATCTTCGTGTTCTGCATTTATTCCCTAAATGGGTAACTTCCATCCAAAAACAGCGGAAAAGAAAGAAAGAAAAAAGACCAAAAACAAAAGCCCTTTTTTGAGATTTATGATACTTAGACTATATTGCTTATAAAAAGATGGAAGACCCCACAATTATGTGCATTACTTTTACAGAGAAAAGTGTTTACAAAGTCTAGAGAGAAGGGAAAAAAAACCTTCAGCCAACCTCAGGGTTTAAAAGCCTTTTTCAAGGCATCTTTTTTCTCTCCAAGGTGCTGAGTTGGAGTCGATAAAAGACCTCTCTTTGAGAATAAAATGCAAAAAGTCAAAACAGTTTTCCATTTTAGAGGAAGCCTTTCAGTGTGTTTGCCACCATTTTAATGAGTTCTTCCCCTCTCTAGATAGTCGATATAGGAACCTTAACCATAGCTTAAGAAAGATAAAAACAAAACAAACAAAAAAACCAAAAACCAACCAATCAAACAAAAAAGTGTTATTCGGGCTGGTGCATAAATTCTTGATAAAGTTTGGCTAAAAGGCACTGAAATAAAACCTGTGAGGCAATGGCACACCTCACAAATACATCAGTATCCAAAGGAAGGGTGGTGGAGGATGGACCAGGCTCTGCTCTGGGGGCCCAGCAGTGGCACCAGAGGAACGGGCAGGAGCTGATCCCAGCAAGTTCCACCTGGACAGGAGGCAGAACTTCTTTACTGTGCAGTGACTGAGCACTGAACAGATTGTCCAGAGAGGGGCTGGAGTCTCCTCACTGGGATATTCCAGAATGATCTGGACACAGCCCTGTGCCCTGAGCTCTGGGATGGCCCTGCTAGAGCAGGGAGGTTGAACTAAATGAGCCACTGTGGTCCCTTCCAACCTGACCCAACCTAGGATTCTGTGATTCTGTGATTCTGTGGTGTGACTTATTTGGAAGTGTCTTTGGTGAGAAACTAAAAGAAGATGGAGAGGTCCTGTAGACAGAAATATCACTTGCAACTTGAATATGACCTGGATTTTTTCTTCCAAGTCCACAGATCAACGAGGCTGAGCTGGTGCAGCAACAATCTCCACCTGCAGGGAAAAGGGCCCAAATAGGTAATTTTTTGCTAATTTTTGCTAATTTTGCTAAATTATGAGGGGAAACCACCCAGGTCTGCCTTGACAGGTTCACACCTGTTTTGAAGCTTAGCTCATTTGTTGGACTTAATTATCATTTTAGGTCCCTTCCAGCTGAACTATCCTACTCCATTGGAATCAATGTAGCATAGATGATATGGTATATGAAAGGAAAGCAGGAAAAAAAAAAAAGGTAGTTAGATATTTCATGCTCTCAGATAATTAATTTAATTTAATAAAGGTACACAAATATATATCTATCCCCAGTGGTCCTTTCCTAGATACTAGCAAGCAGATTCCTTCTAAGCATCTTGTAGTTTTTAGGAAATGTCTGCAAGGGATGCAGCTGTTTCTAATTCACCATCAGATTTCTATAAAAATGACGAAGATGAAAATAGAGTGCAACTCATTAAAACTCAAGGATAAATTAAAAGATGCTAAAATAAAAGCTTCCCTATAACAAAACACAAAGAACCAGGGAACACAGTGTTTCTTTGAAGTATAGATAGTGGTGGACAGACTACCACTGCATAGGACAATGAATTTCCAACACCTTATTACTCCTTACCAAGAAGTACAAGAACTGGAATAACAACTGTTGGAGGTGAAGAATGTTGAGCCAGCAAATGTCATCTATCATCTTTCTGCCAACAAATGCTGAATTCACCACCTCCCTTTGTGATACAGGATATAGGAGACCAAAGCAAATACCTGTTGTCAACACCTGGAACTAAAAAGACCACCTGCCAGGATTGATTGGCATGACTCGCCTTTAACAAAAGCTGCCTCAAAAAAACAACAGGACAGAGACAGACAGGCAGAGTTCAGAAGGAACTTAAATAGCACCACATGCTCCCCATGATGGCTTTATCTGAATCCTGCTCAAAGCCACCTCCTCTTACTTTTTAATTCACAAGTTACTGATGCCTTCAGAAGTGGAAAAAGAAAGGAGGAGAAGAAAGGAAATAGCTTTCCCTCTGCTTTCTCCAAGGATAAAGCATGATCTATTTGGCTTTGCTTATGGGTAATGGCAGCTGTATTTTCAGACTGATGATTTAGTCCTATTGTCTGGACAAACACTGAGAGATATTTTACACAAACACGGGTTTGGGTTGAAGACTACAATGTCTACAGAAAACTGTGCTGTACTGAGGAATCTGACAGTCTTGCAGAGGTCATGTCCATGCCTAAGCTCTTTCCACAAGATGTTTTCTTGAAGATATTTCTGCCAAAAAAACACTCCAGGAGATCCCTCCTTTCAACAGAAGAGTGGCTTTCAGTTCCCTTGTCCTGTTTTCTGTTGTCTGCAATGCAATGAGGGAATGTGCAGCCTGACATCTCCTTCCTCCCACTGAGGTGTGCCTCTGAGTGCCACAGCTCCCACTCCTGACCCTGCTGCATGCCATTAGAAATCTGCTCACCACGGATCTCTGATGCTCATGCCACAGCCTGCTGAACCCTGAAATGTCATTAAATCCGTGGATGGCAGCAAGTGCATCAAGGACAGCATATTTAATTTCCTGCTGACTGCACCCTGGCATTATCTGTGCTTCTGAAAATTGCTGCCATATAGCAGCAGTAGCTATTTATTTTCATAGACTTGGTGCAAATAATGAAGCAAAAGGACAATGTGTCTGTATGGGGATTGCTGAAATTGCAAAGAATGGCAGCTACTGACAAAATAAAGAGGTTTTGATAAACATTCTCTTGAGGTCAAGGTGTTTGAGAACCACTGTGGAAAGACACATGTGCAGGTGACCATCAGGCTGCCTACAGCTGCCAAAAAAATACAGTGAGGAGGTACTTCAGTCTTTATCCAAATGTGACAATGAAGGTGGGGCTCCCAGTAAACAAGTTCAGGATGTAACAAATAGACATTGGCCTTGGACTTCCTTATGACGGTGTATGAAATTGTACAAATACCCGCCGTCCTAAAGTGTCCAATTCCCATCTTTTCTTGAGTGAAAATGGAAATGAGAGAAGCTGAGAAGGAAATAGAATTGTAGGAAAGGGATGAGGAGATCTCTTTTGGCAGAAGAGATCCAAAAGATCTCTTTGGTATTGTCCTGTGTTTCATTTGTTAGGATTAGAAGAGGTATAAATGGTCTGTAACATGCTGGACCTGGGTTCATTAATTTAGAATGAGTCATGGGGTGACATGTCATGAAATGTAATAAACAAAAACTGTGCAGAAATTTGGCTGGGGAAACCCTACGCAAAGATATTTTAAAAAAAACAATTTCAGAGAAGACATATCTCAGTTTCCTTAATTTACTGATTCAATGTTCATCCTAACAAGATCATATAACAGACTCCTACCAAAGCCTTCCCAGAGCTCAATGACACTGAGCTCTTCCCTTTGAAAGAACAAGGCCTGCACTATATTTCTTCTGCTAAATACTCTGTATAGGAAGATGATCACTGTATAAATATGTCGGTTTAGCTGAATCCCAGGTGGCTGGGAAAAAGAAATAATACTCAAAAAAATAAAAAGTTAAGCAATTGTTGGAAAGACTTTGCTAATGAACAGTGACTTTCCACATTGAGATGCAAATATCTACTCACCCTTGTGACATCTATTATCAGTTTTCTTTTGTTATCTGGACCATGTCATGGAATCTTAGTTGTCATTTAGGCGCCTTTCAGGTCTTACCTCAGTGGTGCAACCTAAGGAACGGTGTCACTGACATTTATATTTCCCATAATAATCTTCCTTGGGTAATCATATGTTTCTGTGGGAAATGCCTTGGCTTGCTGAACTGGCTATGCCCACCTAGAGATATTTTCCAAAAAAGACTCAGGTTGAAGGTGAAAATATTACCTCTACTCGGTCACTTTTGGGATTTGCATTGTTGAGCTTCCTCAGAATCAAGACTAAGATTACAATCAATGCAAATAATTTTTTAAAATACAGTCAAAATAAATAAACATAAGAGGCCATTGATTAGATCACTCATGTGGAAGGCATATGACCTGGTTTGCAGACTTTTCTCAAGCTATGGGGTGGTTATGGCAGCACTTTGCACATCCAAACAGAATGTTCTCATTACTGTAATATTCCACAGACAGATCTCTAAATGTTTGCTCCAGCACCACTGCTCAAGACTGGCAAGATTCACGGAGCCAAAAGGAGAGAATGTGCAATTCAGGCATTTGGCTGGAGGTAGGCAGATTTGGTATCTTCCTTATTTTATAGAAAAAAACTATCCAAAGAAAAAGAAACATTATTTTTTTATGTTTTCCATCTGGCTCAGAACCTTACATTGTAATGTGGACACTTAATTCTGCCTCCTCTTGCCTCACTGTTTAGCTGCTCACTTGAACCCAAATCTCTGTGTCAAACACCTCAGCTCATGGGTGAAAAACTAGGGATGAATTTCCTTCCCTGCATCCAAACTCTGTTTGGCTTGCAAGGTTTTTGGGAAGGGATATTTTCTTGCTACGTGCTTTTAGATTCAAATACATACTGCCATAGTCTGAGGGAAATGTTATTAATATAAGCAGAACATGTTACTGATATCCACAAAAGCCATTATTTATTTGCAAGAGTAATTTCAGCCTTTTTCCTGTGATCTACATGGGTTTTTTTCCTCTTCGAAATAATTTGAATTTCCAAGCAAATAAATTCAGTATTTGTGTGCAGAGAATTTTTTTAACAAATCCTAAGATTATATTGACAAGCTTACAGTATCTAGCAACCATTTTTTATTATTATTCTTTTTTTACTTACATCCACACTGAGGAATACACTGAACACCAACGGATATGTTTTATAGATTTCCACACAAAAAATAAAGGAAGAAAAAAAATATAAAGAATAAGATAGAGCCCCAGCGAAAGCAATGAAAACATTTTCCTTTCAAAGCTTTTCTTTGCTTGCTAGGAAAATATTTATGAAATGCAGTTTAATGCATTTGCTGAAAATTAACACAGAGATGCGTTTGCAGCTAATTAACCTATTCTCAAAGAAAGCAATTGGGAAATGCTTGATTAATGTTTAAGGCATAAGATACACACAAAAAATGTAGGCAAAACTTCATCATGGCACCCAGGAGATCGCTGTGTGACACAATCTAGAGTCTGTGTGTAGCTCACTCTCCACAGGAACTAATTTTGAAGCGCCAGAATGCTGTGAATTGTCTGTAAAACACTGTAGAAGAAGCTCAGCATAGAACAGAAGGCATGCTTTCCCTAGGAAGAATGCTGATAAAATTTTAATGAAGTAACATGTTGTCATGGGGATTTGTTGCTATTCATTAATTCATTGTGTTTTTCCCCTATAGTTTTGCTGAAGTTGAGTGACAAATTGTCAAGTAGCAGTCTTAGAGGTTTAAAGTTTCTCATTGATAATTCAACTTTACCACAAATAGTTTTAAAGTATCCACTGTTTATGGAATAAGCCTTCTGAGGTGTTGGAGTTAGACTCATCCATGTGGGGAGAGCCAGGGTTTGTGCTGTGTTCACTTTATTCCCTCAACCACCTCACTAACAGAAAAATCCACCTCCCAGGCACAGGTCCTACCATGTCTGAATATTTCCAGACATGTTCATATTATCAGCATGCCTATCTTTAAAAAAACAGAACAACAGCCCTGAAAAATGTGTGCCCTTCCTAATGAGGGTGGAGTGAAGACTCTGGCCTGAAGCCTGAGAAGAGCAATGAAGATGGGGAAGGGTCTGGAGCACAAATGTGATGAGGAGCAGCTGAGGGAGCTGGAAAGGGGCTCAGCCTGGAGAAAATGAGGCTCGGGGGGACCTTGTGGCTCTGCACAACTCCCTGACAGGAGGGGACAGCCAGGGGGGTCGGGCTCTACTCCCAGGGAACAGGGACGGGAAAATAGGAAATGGTCTCAAGTTGTGCCAGGGGAGGCTTAGATCAGATACCAGCAAAAATTTCTTCAGGGATAAATGTTGTCAAGCTTTAGAACGGGTGGAGCCACCACCCCTGGAGGCATTTACAAGCTCTGTAGATGTGGCACCTGGTTTAGTGGTGGTCTTGGTGGTGCTGCTGCTGGAGGAACTGTTGGAATCAATGATCTTAGAGGGCTTTTCCATGATTCTATGGGTGTTGCTGCTCTCAAAGTTGCAGGTATAAAATAATTTTATCCACTTCTCTGGGCGCTTGGGTGTGATATCTATGGGGACTCTGTTGTGTTTTTTTTTTCTCTCTCTCACAGTGGTTTTATCAATGCAATCCCCATCAGGATGTGAAGTATCTATGGAATTTACCCTTACAAGAAGGCAAGCACATAAACCCCCATAAAAAAAGGGTTTTCTTGACTGACATTTCAATAACAGCAGAGAGCACATTCAAACCATAAAATGGTGAGGTGCATGGGAAAAAAAGAAGTTTAGTGGGCTTCATTTGAGAAGAGATGTTGACTCCTTTATGGTTTTGGTTCTTGAGAGCTGAGTGCTGTTTCCTTACTCAGTGTGTGCTTCCACATCAGACCATGTTTTCTGTCTTAATCTTTGCAAATATCTACACCCAGCACAGACTTTTGTAATTTTTTATTCAAGATGACATTTTTGTATCTGAAAAGTTACCCTAAGCTGCCTGAATGCTATAAAGAATGACAACCAACTTCAGCTGGTGTCAGCTGGATCAGTTGTTTCTCATTTAAGCTATTCCAAAGTTTCAGGGGTTTGGTTTTAATTTTTTTTTTTTTCTATATAGGGCAAATACTTCCAAGGTTTTCAGGAAGAGGATGGTCTAAATTTTGCACAATGAGGTGATATTCACATAGCAACACATTGCTAAAATATAATATTTTCCTGGACTGGCTTCCAGCTGTTTTCCGGACCTGCTGACAATTCTGCAATGGAAATAGTTAGAATGGAATATCAGACATATCATGACACGTCCTGGCCTCCAGATTTTAATTTCTCACTAATACAGCTGAAAATGAGGGTGATGATTTCAAACAGACATTTTGAGACATCTCTGTTTACCCAGACTTCCCTAATTATCAACAATAAATGTGGATATTTAGTCAGTAAGGGATATGTAGGAGACAAAATTATTTCATGAAGTGCCTGATCTTTGTTTAGGTTTTCTAATGGTTGCAAACATGGTTTTGAAACTACATCTACAACTGGAAGAATTTTTCCTTCAGAAGATTGCCAAAAAATGTCTCCTTTCCATTTCTTTACCAGTGTCAAGAATAAATCTTCCTAGCCACGACAAACCAGAGATCTGAATTGTTCAGTCTACCAGAAACAGTCTTAAAACAATCTCTTAAATTATTAAATTTCATATCAGCTGTGTTTTATCAGAGCTCACCCCTATACTGTGCTGGCTGGAGAAGGACTTTTCACAAGAGCAGTGATAGAGGAAGGGGGAATGGCTTTAAACTGACAGAGGGCAGAGTAGAGGTTAGATAGGATGAAGAAATTCTTCCCTGTGAGGGCGGTGAGGCCCAGGCACAGGCTGTCAAGAGAAGCTGTGGCTGCCCCATCCCTGGAAGTGTTCAGGGGCAGTTGGAAGCCAAGGAAATGTATGCATCTCATACCCTGTGCTTTTCTGCAGAGCTTTCAAGTGATAGAAAAGTGGAACCAGTTACTGGTGAGGCTGTACCACATCTAAACTCAGAACTAAAGGTGTAGCAGGCCAGCATTGCTGCCCACTCTATCATCCAGTCCTGCTGGTCGTGCCTGTGGCTTACTTGGAAACAGGATGACTCCAGAGGTTTAGCTTGTCTCTGTTGCTTCATCTTTTCCAACATATTTTCTCAATTCAGCATTGTTTGAGAACAAGTGATTGAGAAGTGATAGGAAAAAAATAGACTAAAAGAATGAAAAAATTGAGATTATAGGTCTAATTATGAGGACTTACAGAACCTAAAATTTGGACTCTGAATTGGTTGACTCAGTGTAATCATGGATCAGTGTAACTATACCAAGTGAGAATCCGGGGCAGAGCCTGCTTTGTTAGTGTTAAGTGGGGAGTTAAGCCAAATTATCCTGTTACACACTGGATCAGAATCAAGCCTCTTGTGATCCTCCACCTAGATTTTCCTTGCTGTCTAACCTTCTGCATCTAAATCTCCTTTTAAACACACTCGTCTTTCATTCCAGTAGGACCTTAGCATAATTTGCACTTTAATTCTACCTTTTGCTAAATGATCTTAATGTCCTTTACAGGAATTAATTGATTAAGGCTCTGCCTGCTCTTAAGAGTGCATGCTTTTATCCTCAGTTTATCCAGGGGGATATTGAAACATTTCCAAGTCAAGTAACAAGCTCAAGGTCACAGGAGGGGAGTGAACAAAAGTGGGAATCGAACCTCCATGCCTGGATCTGCCCTGCTGCAATCCCTGCACTCAGCTGTGCTCATCACCCTGTATGTGTGCAGGCAGGTCTGGATCCAGCAAGTTTTAGTGAAGCCTTGCAGTGAGATGTAATTAATTTGTTACGAATGCCTATAAATAAAATAAATGCTGAAATGATCCACACTTCTCTGTTGTCAAAATCATCCCCATCTCTGGCAATCCCTACTCACTGGCTGCTGACATTATTTCTTGGTTATTGGATGACAGTTCAGTGCCTTGAGTGTTCCTCTCGCTGTAGGGTTAGTAGGATAATTGACAAACCACAGGGACCAGATCCCTGGATTAGGATGACCGGACTGTCAAAACAGCCATGACAAACTCTCACATCAACTTGTACTGCAAGTCAAGTCTATGAGGAAAAAATGCACCTTGGCAGAGCCAGAAGGGAAGTCTTTAGTTTAAATCTTTTCCCACTGCACAAAAAGCTACAGCAAGGGGGAGGAGAGAGCATGGATCTTTGTGTTTAATTCATAGAAAACTCTGTTCCAGAACGTCACAATTAATTAGACTACTTGAGTAAACATTTTGGGGTCCTATTGTGTTTGCTTAATGTGTTTACTGGAATGCATGACAGATGTCACTTCTGTTTCTTATTAGAGACTGACAAATGACTGTAGAGTCTGTGTGTGTGTGTAGCCCTCAAGAACACCCACACACAAACAAATCAATTTATTTTGCAAGGTGAATATTAGCATCTAAAAGTCATGGGTACTATTTAAATTAGTTACTGTCTACATAGGAACTTTAGAAATTGAAAGCATTATAGAAATACTGTTACTAGTATTACTGAATAATATCTTCAGGGCTTTTTCTTTTTTGCATTTAAATTTTAAAAAAGAGCACTTGAAACAATAGTCAAATCATTTGCTTTACTTCATGTCACTTTTAACATCTCTTAGACTTTCAGAAATTCAGTCACACGTCTTTGAAATGACAGCTAGAGTGGCATCTGTTTATAAAGAAAGAGAAGTGTTCTCTGTATGAAAATCTATATTGCAAAATGTTGAAAGAAAATTAAAATGCAAATACAGAAGAAGGTTATTTACTTCATTCTGCAACTAACACATGGGATCGGGACACCTAGGATTAGAAATATTCAATTGTTTTTAAAATATAAAACTTGAAAATTATTCTTCATGCTTCACTTGGGCTTTGGAGTATGATCAAAAGGGTTTAGAATAGCTAATCAGTTTTTGGGGGGTTTATTTTATTGAGAGGCACGTTTAAGAAAGAAAAGTGAAATTAGAAGATTCCACAAACACTGTTTTACTTAATGTCACAGAATGCAAAAGAAGAGCTCAGAGTTATAGTATTGAGGATGAAAATCTAGAGATAGGAGGGAATCAGTGTAGGAGGGAATGACATTTTCTGCATGAAAACTAAAATGACAATTTTGGTTTGCATTTTACAGAATTTTGAGGTTTATTTTATTTTTTTCTCTCTGAGGCACTAAGTTTTGTGTTAAGGAAAAAGATTTACATCCTGAAGCTGACAATCATTCAGATGTGAAATGCCCCCAGATTTGTGGAGACACAGTTTGAATGAAGGATTCTTCTTTATTTAGTTGTTTCTTTTTTTTTTTTTTTTTTTAACTGCAGAATCAAGTCCAGTCATGGGACTTTTTAAAGTTGGTTCCTGGTCTGTCCTTTGGTTAAGGAAAATACACAGACATGTGCACCAATAGGTTCATTCATGTGGTTCCAAAAAAAGAACCTTCAGAGAAGAAACAGAAGTGGAATTTTATTTATTTATTTTCCCTCATAGTGCATAAAGTTGACATTAAATACATCTAGACATTTTTTAAATATGCTGATATATGGTCAAATGACTCTTTGGCTGCTGATAGGACTTAGAAGTGAAAACTAACATGAGACACCCCAGTTAACCCACCCATCATCTAGAATTGCTTTTACCAGTCCTGAACTGAATGAAATTTCATTTGCTCCAGGGAAAGTTTGCTGAAGTTCCATGTTGGAGGAGTCAAATCTCCATTGCTGAGAGAGCCAAATAAAAAGTTTATTTTTGGCCTTAGGCCAGTCCTGCTTGTTACCTTTGAAACTCAGTGTCAGTGGGAGGTTAGAACAAAATCTTTCTTTGACCAACCTGCTGATTCCTTCACTCACATTGCTCTTATCCATGGGGTCAAGCAAATTTGGCAGTAGGGGAGAAGAGTCAGCAGTGTGCTCTTGTGGTTTGTGCCAGCTGGGTCTTTGCTTGCAGCAGGCACAGAGAAGTTTTCATGGTATACCTTGATCATAGAATCACAGAGTCACAGAATGGTTTGGGTTGAAAGGATCTTAAATCTCTTCCAGTGCCACCCCCTGCCAGGGGCAGGGACATCTTCCACTGTCCCAGGCTGCTCCAAGTCCAACCTTGAACATTTCCAGGGATGGGGAGTCCACAACCTCTTAGCTTAGTTTAGTTGGGATTATTCAGCACATTTTAGCTCAGGTGTTTTAATTTCTGTGTGACTGATACTTCCTTGACCAAGTTAACACCATTGTCACCCTCCAAAATCACAGTGTTACCTTATCAAAAATTGAAAGTTAAAACTTTTCTTTTTATTATTATTTATTTAAAATTAATTCCAAGTGAAAAATCTGAAAGTTTCATTTGGAGATGATGACTTAGAAATGTATCATTGCTTTTGCAAACACTATTTTCTTTTTCTTTCTGAGCAAATTAAATCTGTGAAACTGAATTAAATCCATAAGACCTTTTGGTTATGCTGACTGCACTTCCCACAAATCCACTGTAATATGAGATCCTAAAAAAGTATTTACAGCATGAAACTTTAAATATCAGCAAGCATGTTCCAAATGTATAATTTGAGTTTTGTAGCCTACTTCTGTACTCTGATTCAACATTTCTGATAAGTAAGTGTATGTGATTGGAAAAATGATAGTGGTGCCAAATTTGTGTGGGATACAAGCATGTTTGCCACATAAAGGAATGACATTAATTCAATATGCTAGAAACTGCATTACTACCGTTTGAGTAAATTTTCTGTAAAATGCTACAAGTCTTCCCCCAAAGAAAATATTGTGCTAGAAGCAATTTCTCAACCATTTGTGGGGTTTTTTATTTTTATTTTGGTTTTGGTTTTGGTTTTTTTTGTTAGTTTGGTTTGGTTTGGTTTGGCTTTTTTAACAGGGTTTTTCACTGCTGAGTTCTAATATAACCTCCTCTTAGCACCCAAATTACAGTTTTTCATGTTGGACTTCATGCAGGAGTATCACATATTTCTGATCCTGCTTGTTTTCTATGCAATTAAGAGCACTTTTAGAGATTTACCTGGTAGCTGTCCAGGAGCACCAAGCTGCTGGTCTTGCTGACATCCTAATTTCAGGGAATGTCCAACCAGCAGTGCCAACACATTCCAGCATTGGCTCAGCTTCCAGTGTGTTACACTGGTTCAACAAAGACCCTCAAATGCCTACAGCAGAAAGGAGATGACTTTCCCCAACTTTTTGGTAAGATGAAATTACCAAGACTTCTGAAAGCAGAAGCAAAGTCAGTGCAGTGCTGAGATTACTGGTAAGTAATAAATGGGATGATCTAATGAACAAAATGTGAATAAGAATATTTAATATGCTAAAAAAAACCAAACCAAAACAAAACACAAAACAACAAAACAAACAAAAAACAGCAGAAGAGACTGAAGTTCCTCAGCCATTTCCATGTAAGAAACCCACACGGATCTTAACAACCAGGGCTGAATGATTGTAGGGTATAAATCAGGACAGTGCTATTCAATTTTGTGTTTCTGGAAGGAAGGAAGGAAGGAAGGAAAGAAAGAAGGAAGAAACATTAAGTGTGAAAATTATTTTCCACTTATAAAAGTAGCCCTGCATTTTTGAGAATTTATCCTTAAGTTAGGATCCCTTTTTCATGGCATGACTTCTATTTTTAATCAAGAGCAGGCATTGAGAAGTGAGTCAGGAATATCTCCCCCAACTTCTGTTTCCCTCCTTATCCTATCTGAGCTGAAAATATAGAGCTGAAATAGAGCTGGATGCAGCTGAAAGTGGCTCAAGGTGCAATTTGTAACCCATAAGTAACCTGTCTGTATTCAGTGGCTGATTCAAAGAGGGGTATAAACTTGCAATTATGTCCAATTAAAGGAAGTTTTAGCCCAGATAATGAAAAAAATCCAGCTTTTATTTAGTAATGGTTTAGGATAAATTGTGAGGTCAGCAGTGTTTCTTTGTCTGATCTTCTTTTAGTGAGGCAAGATCCATAAACTTGAACTGTTAAAATCAGAGACTACTTTTGCTTTTCATCTTTCATTTGTGTCTTAGAATTGGGACCAGATTTATGCAGAGAAAAAGTAATAATTGCACACAGAAATTATAGGTACTTATGAAACCAACAGTAGATATGTCTGTTAAAGGAATTAAGAAAAAGAAAATCAGTTCAGGATTGAAGCCTGAACACAGTGGGAGGTCCTGACCATAGCTCCAGCAATAACAGGAACATCTGGGATGCTCATTCCAAACTGGGATGAACGAAGAGGTCCCCCACTAGGTACCCAATGGCAGCCCATAAAGTCTTGCTTTCAGCCTGGGTACTGCAGGCAGCATTTTACCAGCCTTGCACAGGATCTCAGGGACCTTTTCTAGCAGATATCCATAGAAATTTTCCATTTGGAGTCAATTTCTTTCTAACAGAAGTCATTATGGTGGATTTACAAACTTCCAGCCCAACAGGGAGTCAGAGCTTGGATTCCTCAGGGTACAGGTCAGCTGAATTTGCCACCAAAATCATGTGACTTCAAGGTCAAATGGAGACATCTGTCTGAACCTGCTTTTGCTATTTGATTGCATTTATTAATATTGACAATGCTTTTTCTGGATCACTTCTGATTCTTATATTCAGCACACAACTGACACAGGTCACACTCCATGCAGTCTTGAGAGTTGTAAATGTGTGGCTTTTCTTCGTGCTCACATTTATGCTGTCTCAGCCACGCTCATTCTGGTGTTTACCATGTTTTACTGCACTTGGTAATAAGTTGGTCTGAGAAAGTGGTTACCTTTTTCATAGGATCACAGACAAATAGAATGGTTTATGTTGAAGAGACCTTAAAGAGTGTCTTGTCTCAACATCCCCCCATGAGTAAGGACATTTTCCACTGGACCAGGCTGCTCAAGACCCCATCCAACTTGGAGCATATACATGGACGTGTTACAATTTCTCCTCCCTCAAAAGAGCTTGGTCCAAAACATGAGGACTCTCTGGATCAACTGAGAAGAAAAGCCCTTGGTTGGCAGGCATTTTTGTGGTACTGGATTTTTCTCCTTCTCCATGTCTGTAAATTTTGTACACTCAACAAATTAAGAAATGGAGTCTGGGATGGGCTCTGAGGAAGCACAGCTCTGCCTAACCCAAGGACAGACCTGTTTGCAAAGGTATTTTCTTTGCTGTATCTTCCTCTAGTGACTTCCAAACAACAGTACTTTAACTGTTTTTGCTGTTGAGATTGGCTTTTTACAAGCTTGAGATACCAATGTTGGAAACATCCAGCAATGGAGAAGAAATATTTTCTATCAAAAATAGTGCAGCAAATTGAAAAGACATCTATCATTTAGAATAGCATCAACACAGGCATTTTTCTTCTCTGAAAATTTTCCTTCTCTGTTGTTCCTCCTGTTCAGTGCCTGCAGTGTCTCAGTGCAGAGTCCACAAAAGTACAGGTGATCTCACTGCTCTCAGCAGAATTATTTTTAGTCAGAAGAATCATTTGCAGCAGCAAACTCTAAGCGTTACTTACAAGAAAATCCAGTCATAATTGAAGGGGTGCATGAAATTAAGACTTAAACCAGTAAGTGCCCCAAGGAAAAAAAAAAAAAGAAATTTAGTTGTGTTTATGCAGTTGATATCTATTTATATCTAACTAAAGTTCTACACATTTTTATTTATATGGCTCCAAGCAGGTAATAATTAAGACAGAGGCCAATGCTATAATACAAACCATTTTTGCTCGCTATTGTTTGTGCTGTATGCTCAGGAGCTTTAGTTATGTTTTGAACAACCAGTGAGTTAAAATTGCAAATACCTACAGATCTGAGCCTGCCTTGAGCAGCCTTTTTGGTTCTGATTCCTGACCTACTTTAGAGGGTTTATTTATTTTTTTTGCTGAAGGTAGCACCCAGCTTTTCAAAACAAGATGCTGAGCTAGAGGAATATTTCTAAACAATAACTTAGTTTGAGAGCAGTCAGTAACTGTAGGCTGTGTAAGCTCTGGGAATGAAGGATTATATCAAACCAAGGACCATCAATTTTGTTTCTCTAAGTAAATACACAGTGACTTCAACTGGATTGTAGGGGGAGAAATGCAGGCAGCGAGGAGGAAGGGAAGGATGAGGAGAGGGGTAGGGTGTAAAGTTTGCAGGTATTTTATATAGCAGAAGAGAAATTTATTCTTCGAGTGTACCATAATAAAAAAAGAAAATTTTATGCATGCTGCAATGTTGCCCTGGTTGCATGTCCAGAGAAATCACATTATGTGACATTATGTAGAGCAGCTCCCCATCAGTGACTTCCACTTTCACTGAACTTTCTTCCATCACCTGTCATCTTAAAGCAGTGTGTGCATGACTCAGAAGTCAAAATCAATAGAAATAAGGAAAATGTAAGTCCTTCAGGCCCACTCACTGCAAATTTCAATGGCAATACAGCATCTGAATGATACAGTGACAGGAATTTCAGAGAGACTTACTGCAGTAGTGATGTAAAATAAAGTGCTATTATAGTTAATCTATAGTGTTCTGAAGAGTGAGGCTTTGCATACAACACATTGATATGAATATGTGTTATTTAATTTAATATTTATCAGATTATATAGGGAAAATAGACCATCTCCAGCAAAAGCAAAATGCCTGCGGTTCTATAAAGGGGAAAAAATCTAACAGATTTCCAAATAAAAATTCAAATAGGCTTTAACTTTTACAGCTTTGAGTGCCAATAGGTAGATTAAAAGTTAGCTTGAAAAAATGCCTGAGGGAGCAAACAGTTGCTTAATGAGGATACATGGAATGAAATTAAAATGCAGACTTAATAAAGATAAATTCAAAATGTAATGTTAGCAAAGTCATATTATTTAAATCACATTCCCATCTATAAAGTGACTACATTTGGTCTATCTGGAGAAACAGAATGAAGAAAACATACACAAACCCTCTAATGATCTCCCAAATCTCAAAGGTTGACTTCAAAATTATGGAATAAGATTTAGCCCACAGAGAATATGAATGGTTACATACAGCGCAGAAAACCTCATTTCAACTTAGGGAATCTTCAAAGCTGTCTTCCCAAAAGGGCTGGATCTGCATGTTTTGGCTAGTAAGAAACAGATTAGTTTTGCTAAATATTAATAAGTCTTTCCTATATGCCTTAATACTTGTTATATTCTCATGCTGTTTTCCTCAGCAGTAAGAGTGTCTTATTGATCTGACACAGGTATTTCACTGCACACCGTGACACCAAACACACAGATGTTCAAAATAAGACCTGCCAGAGCTAGGTTGACAGACATTTACTACAGCAGCTGCAGGGACTTTGCCAGGCAGAGCTCTAATTCAGCTCAGCCTATGACCCCATCGTTTGCAATGCTGGTTTGGGATGCTCTGATATATGGTCCATGAGTTTCTCCCATCTGTGTCATAGAATCACAGAATATCCTGAGTTGGAAGGGACCCACCAGGATCATCCAGTCCAGCTCCTGGCCCTGCACAGACACCCAACAATTCCACCCTGTGCATCCCTGAGAGCATTGTCCAAACACTCCTGGAGCTCTGGCAGCTTTGGGGCTGTGCTCATTCCCTGGGGAGCCTGTTCAGTGCCCCAAAATCCTCTGAGGGAAGAACCTGTTCCTAATATCCAACCTAAACCAGCCCTGAAACAGCTTCATGCTGTCCCTCTCAGTCCTGTCACTGGTCACCAGACAGGAGATATGTGTGCTTGTCCCTCTGTTACTCCTCACAAGGAAGCTGCAGCCTTCTCTGAGACTGTGTAAGGTGGAAGTTCAGCACAGGGTATCACAGTCCTAATAAAAACACAATCCTAATACAAACCACACCCTGACAAATACCCCATTACACCATGCAGCAAAATGCGCTCGGTGTAGATGGAAGGTGGAAATGTTGAAAGGAAGTCTTCACCCTGCATTTGAAGTGACATTTCTTATTTAAGGAGCTGGTTGTAAGATCAGGACAAACCACTGAGAGCAATTGTCTGTGTGGTAAAACACTTCTCACAGAGCTGAGGCAGCCCTTAGCACAGTGGCGTGCACTGCACCGAGTCTGATTAGAATTCTGGTGAACAAGCTCTACAATTATGATTTGATTTTAATTAGTTTAGATATTAACAGAATAGGCCCCAGCAGTCTTTAAATGTCACTGAGTTTCCCAGAAGGCCAAGGGTGTCTCAGCCATCTTTCTTTCTTTGTCCAAAGGGCCTCCGGGAAACCAAGAAAAAGCCAAGAAATATCAAAGCCTCGAGTACACTGTGGTCACCCACACTAATCAGCATTGGGTCTGCCAAGCCTCTCTGTGACTCACATTACCAAACCTTTTAAAAGAAGCACATTTTAATAATTTCCTGAAATTACCCACTAAGGGCATATGTAACATTTAGCACATTATTATATTCACTGCACTGAGGTTCATCAATCAATCAAAACAGAGTGCAATGTGCATGTTTAAGCTACATCACAGAAGAGATTGTTGTTGTTGAGAACTTTTCAAAACACATTGGTGCCAGTCTACTGGGGTGGCAAGTAATTAGGAAGAAGGTGACCGGTGACACTGTGCACTGGGAAAATATTGCCAGGTCTGAGTGTGAAGCAGCTTTTTTTTTTTTCTTAGCTGAAGCAGTTGATTTGCTTTTGTGAAGCTCAGAGACTGAAGGGTCCTTGAGGAATCTGAAGGCCCTGACTGTTGTTCAAGTCAGTCCTTTAGTTTCAAGAAAAGAAAGAACTGTAGAGCTAAAAAAGTTGGAGCATAACTCTGTGGAGGGAATTTAGTAGACAAAATACCGTGCCAAATATTATTTTTTCATGATGCAATTAAAATAAGCTTCTAGACTTTAAAATGGCCCCAGTAGATTATCAATCTGAAGGTTCAAGAAAACTAAGTGAAACTCAGCTCCAAACTTAACTGTCTGAAAGTACACTAAGGGTCAAAATTCTCCTTATTATGGGATGTCCAACCCCTGGAAGTGATCAAGGCTCTGAGTAACCTGATCTAGCAGGTGGCATCACTGCTCGTGGCAGGAAGATTGGAATTAGGTGATCTTTAAGGTCCCTTCCAACCCAAGATTTTCTGTGATTGTATGATTCTATTAGTACTAGAATCTATTAGTAGATTCTGGCTCATATCAGTTGTCTAAACAAAGGAAATTGTGCCCTTTGAGTGTGTTAGAATACTGAAGACTGGATTGAAGGTGTCAGGTACAAAGCAGGAGATGGATCAAATCTTCTCTGTTCTGGACAGGCTTCTAAAGACAAGACACTGTGCAAATTACTGGGCTAAGGAAATTTAGTAAATATAATATCCAGCCTCTTTCTACTGCACAGTATGCAACAATAACATAAACTTGGAGATACTGTCTGTGGTGTCTAGGACACAAATTCCCCAAGCACTTAATTTTAGCCCCTCACTCTATACATTGTTTAAGAGGCTGCAAGTCAGTGGACTATGAGCCACCTGTCAAATCAAGATTACTGAGACATACTAAATTCTGTAGACAATAACATGCCAAGGAAAAAGACATAAATATAATCTCTGGCCATCAAAATGATCAAGTGGAAATAAGAGTTGACTTGACGTGAGTTCAAGATAAAACTCTGAGTGCCAGCTTCTTGCCTGAATTGTGAGCAGGAGCAAAGCTGTGAGATAACAAACAGAAATTCTTGTGAGACATCTCCCATGTTGTGATGAGAGAAACTACATAAATACTATGCAAAAAAAAAAGGAAAAAATATTCTCTGAGGTGATGGAGCTGTTCCTGTCTAGAGTCTCTCTTTTCTTTGGACTTGGAGCAAAAGCTGGTAATGTTCACACTGAATTACACTTGCCTCTGGATTTCTGTGGGGCTCAGTGTGGGGCTCCCTATGATTCCAACAATGCAGTCACCTTCTGTATGAATTCTCCTTTATTTCGGTCAAAAGTGTTCACCATCAGATTGGCATTTTCTTGGCAAGCAACCAAGAAATGCTTCATGCATGCAACAGAAAAGCATGCAGAAATCTTTGAGGTTGTCAAGCCTCCTGTAATTTATTGGAATACTCTCCAAGGGTGGAAGTCAAACCTGAAGCATTTTGGTTCTCCATGAGGTGTCCCATGAGCTATAGGATGTTATGTGCTACCCCCAAGCCATGCTGAGGCTCTCTAGGGTAGATTTCCTGCTGGTACAGACCACAGCTGTGATGGAGAACACTCCAGCAGTGAAGCAGGAGGGATGGTAAGCAGCAGGGTGTGTGGGATCATTCTTTGTCCTGTTTCCATTGAGCATCACTGGTAACTATGAAGTGCTGCTGATTGGTTTTAAAGAGCAGAATGCGCTCAGGCAGTGCTGGTTTGGCAGCTAGCAAACACCCAGGAATCTTTCACCAGAGCAGGAGAGGAATGGCTTTCTGGAGTTGCAATAGTAGCAGACTAGGGTATCACAGGCCTATATTGTTTTGAGGAATTTTACCTAATTTAATTTACAGTTAATTAACAAAATTAATTCAGATTACTGAAGAAAAACTTAGGGAAATGTCTTCTCTCTCCTTCACTCAATCTGAACTTCAGTCAACACCTCTTCTCCCCTCTACCTAGTTTCATACTTCCTATTTTTGGTTGTTTTTGGTTTTTTTTTTTAAGTGTGTTATACTTAAGCCATTCCCATTCTGCTGATGTGCTCTGTGGCTGCAAGAGATTGTTAATGGGTTAAGCATTGGTTAAACATTGCTAAAATTGGAGGACTTTTTCCCACTGTAGCAAACTGCAAAGCAGCAGCTGTTCATCTGCAGCCCACTCCCCTCCAAATACGCCTACTAATGGAATTTGGACTGTGTCTGGAACTTGTGACAAGATAAAGGGGTTACTGTTGTCCAATCCCAGCAGAAGAATGTATCCATAAATATGCCAGAAGAGAGACTGGAATGCTGATAGCTCAAACATTCAGGGAGAAGATGCTGATATGCAAAGGAACAGCTCCAGCACAGCCCACCAGCCCAGGCTAGGAGATAAGGAAAAACCCTGGAGGTGGGTCCTGGCTCTTTGTCCTTCCTCAGGCTGTGATAACTCTCCTGATGGGGAAGTACCAGGACAACCACATGAAGCCTGAAGGTGTTCACCTCTGCTGATGGGCCAAAATGGGCCATAATTGACTCAGCTGGGCTGGTGTAATAGGCAGCTAGATTGTTTTAAAAGGTGTCACAGGATCACAGCCTTACATCATCCAGCTGAAACTCCTCACCACATGGGAGGTACCTAGGCATTCCCACCTGAAACTGAGTGAGCATAAAACAAATAGATATTGAGTTCTGGGCTTTCCCCCACCACTGGATGGATCCAGTTTGGAATCATCACTTTGACCCAGTGTGGGAACACTGCAATAGATATCAAAATTGGAACAACCAAGCCTTATCACCAGACCTACAGGTAATGAGATTTTTCTACACTTATCTTTTCCTTCTCTTTCTTAAACATTTTCACAAGTGATATTTTTATGCTTTTACAGCATCATATTACTATAGATAACAGCAACCAAAATGACTTTATACCTGTCTTCCTGTGCAACCAAATTGTTCTACAATAAACCCTACATGTGTGTATTTACAAGCATCGATCATTCAGTGTTGTTTCACTGCATTAACAAAAGCCTGGGTTACCCTTGCTTCCTGTGACAGGTTATGAGAGTGGCTCAGAAGTTGGGCTCATGGTTGTAGTAGAGTCTGGCTCTTTGATTCATATTCATTCAGTGTGATTCTGCTGTCCCCACAGGGGGTTCAGCCCTAGTGTGCAATGGAACAGTAGATTTGTGTGCTGTTCTTTCTGTCCTGAAGCAGTTTCTCAGCTCCAAGTCACCACTGAAATCATTAAGGCTGGCATAGACCTCCAAGAACATCAAATCCAGTTGTTGACAACCACCACATTTACCATCGAACTGTGTCCTCACATTATATCTATGTTTCTAGAAAACTTTAGGGGATGGTGACTTCACCACTTCCCTGGACTATCTATTCCAAAGCTTTACTTACCATGAAACAAAAATTCCAATATCTAATCTGAACTTCCCCTGGTGCAATTTGAGGTCATTTAATCTCACTCTGCCACTTGTCACCTGGGAGAAGAATAGTCCAAGCCTGGTTCTTATAAAGCTCTGTACTCTGTGAAGTTCAGCTGGGACTGTGCATCTGCTTTCATGTGTTCATCTCTTTCTCCCTAATGACTTGTTAACATATTTGTCATTGTCAACAACTCTTACAATGACATCAAATTCCAAGGAATTTTATGGGTTAGCTCAGTAAAGGAGAAAAAAATACTGTCTTATGATTCCATCACAAGACAGCTGTAATATAAACTCAACACATGTTTATTAGAGAATCAGTGTAGAAGGGGCACTATGTAGCTTAGGAGTGGGAAAATCTCAGTGTTTGCAGTTTATTAGACATCAGAAAGCCCAAACTCTCACTTCAAAACTTAACAAACCAAGCTGCATTATTTCCACTCTTTTGGAAAATAATAATTGATGAAGAGGGTGGCCTTCTCCAGGGTCAGATTCAGTATCACAGAGTCAAAGTGTTTTGAATTGGAAAGAACCTCAAAGATCACCTGTTCTGACTCCCTGCCATGGATAGGGACACCTTCCACTGTGTCAGGTTGCTCCAAGCCCCATCCAACCTGGCCTTGGGCATTCGCAGGGATCCAGGGGCAGTCACAGCTTCTCTGGGCAGCGTTCTGGTACTGTACCACCTTCCTGCGGTAGAGTTGTTCTGAGTAAACTGAGAAGAGATATTTTTCTTTTGACTATTTCCTCCTGTATTTTAAGTGAAATATCTTTTTTCTATTTTGTGTAGCAATGCCTTGGCTTTAACTGCTGTTCTACCCCAAAACTGATGAATTAGTTATACTGGGTTTATATACCTACATTTAATGGTCTAGATTTTGACCTGTTCTTACAGCATCAGCTTTACTTACTTCTGATTTGTGAATGGAAAATGATGCCAGAAGATAATTAACCTGCACCTCACAAGAGCTGGGGTTCTTTATACCAAATCCTCTGGCCTAGTTCCTTATACTTGCACAGGGCTTCCTATTTGTTTACACACATAGGCCAGATTCTGGCTTGAGGCACTGCACAGCTGATCAAGGACTGTGCAGAGGTTTTTGTATCCTTTTGATTAGCTCAGGTAGGAGTTGCATGAGAGTTGCTTCTGCCTTCCAGTACTCTCTGTACTTTGTTCTCCTTCTTGTGCACCCATGGAGCAGCATTCTCCAGACCTCAGGCTTTAGGAGGATGCTGCCGTCCATTCAGCAGCCACATCTGTGTTATAAAACAACTGGAAAATGCAAAGGTAAAGCAGCTCTTCACCAGTTTTCCCCAAGTTATTTCCTCTCTTATTCCTTGCCTGCTCTGAGCTCAGAGAATAGACAGCCCAAGTTCTGAACAGTGCAGGGAGCACAGGCTGTTTGGATCTGTCTTTTCCTGGGCTTGAGATGACACCTATGTCCATGCAGGAATAAACTGTCTTCACATGGCACTGTTTAGTCTCACAGATGACACCAGAATCCTGTGACTGGCAATGATCTGACTTCTACTCAGGAATATTTCCTGCTGAAGCTACAGGACTGGTATGTCATGAGTAACAAGAAATCAGTTTTCGGCACAAGTCTTTCTTCTCTTGTTTCAGTCACTCCCAGCTTTTGTCTAAGTGAAGCTATTTCATAGAGGAAAAGCAACTGAGAAATGTTACATTAAAGAGCCTATCATTGACAGTGTTTTATATTTAATTACAGCTTTGATTCTTGTTTGAGAATAGCTATAAGGCATCTATTGTTTACAGTCACCTCTGTCTCATTAACAGCAGGAAAACTTTCTCTTTTTTTTTTTTTTTTTTCCTCTTGCCACTGTGAAACAAACAGTGGAGCAAGTCTGACAATTCTAAACCTCTGACATATAACAGATATGTGTTTTATGGAACCATTCATATTGTTTATTTTTTAAGGGAGAAATCAGATATATATTTAACCAGATTTTACTTTACAAAGGAACAATTTCTTCTCCAGAAATTATCAAATTTTTCCATCCCTCTGGACAGAAGCTAAAAATACCACTCATCCAGACAATATAAAAACCAGAAATCTTGCCCCCTATACGACAGACACTTTATTTATTAAACAGAGAACACATCAATTATGTATAGCAGTTATACTTATGTCAACTATTTTGTTGCACAGGAAGATTTATAAAAGGGTGGGAGGACAACAGAAAAGTGTGAAAACAAAGAAAATAAATAGTTTCCTGGAAAAGGTTGAAAGAGAGACAATCATTCAATTTTGATACATATAAGCACAATAAAAAAAGATATTAAGTTTTATATTTAATTTTTTTAATTTAAAGACTAACATGATTGTGGGAAATATATACATTTAAGAGAGCAGTGATACACAGCCACAGAAATATAACCACAGATAATGAAGCACCTGAAAATGCCCCCTGAATATTTTCTGCATAAAATGAGGCATTTATTTTCATTTTACAAAAGGGATAGAGTCAACTATAAGCATTCAAAACTGTAAACACCTAGTTAGAAACTGTGTCAATGAGTTAAACGTTAAGAAACCACATCTGCTCCCCAGGTTATTGTTTGCTGCAAGAGTTCTCTCCTTCTGTATGTTCTAAACAAAAAGGGCCAGGGCTCCTTCTCGGACTGTAAGACCAGCTGGGAGGAGACAGCTTGTACCCATATGCTGAGACACTTCCTCCTGAAAACAGAGTGGCTGCATCCCACCTGCTGCTTGGGAATGGCTCCTGTATTGTGTGAACCCCTGAGCAGCGTGGGTGCTGCTTAACAAGGACCATAACCATGGCTGGATCACTTAGGAGAGTCAGGATAATCACAGGAGTGACAGGATGGTACCCAACCCCTGTCTGTGTTATCGGCTGGTGGGTAAATTGGGCCTGGGAAGTAAGAAATGGATGGAAGGATCAGTTCAGAGAGAGCTGTTTATATGTACGGGGAGCTGAAGGAGTCACTGTAACAACATTCATCCATCTAAGCAATATGCAGAGTCACTGTAATAACATTAATTCATCTAAGCAATATGCAGACAAGAGAGACAGTGGGGTCACCAGAGAGCCCAAAAGGAGCACTAGAAGTCTGAAATACATTTTAAACTGCAGACACAGGATCATGGAATCATCAAATGGGCTGGCTTGGAAGAGACCTTAAAAGTTCATCTTGCTCCAAGCTCCATCCATCCTGGCCTTGGACACTTCCAGGTAAGATGCAGCCACAGCTTCTCTGGGAAACCTGTTCCAGGGCCTCACTACCCTCACAGGGAAGAATTTCTTCCTAACATCTAGTCTAATTCTGCCATCTTTCAGCTTAAAGCCATTTTCCTATGTCCTATCACTATATACCCTTGCAAAAAGTCCCTCCCCAACTTTATTGTAGGCCTCTTTCAGGTACTGGAACATTCTCTAAGGTCTCCCTGGATCCTTCTCTTCTCCAGCCTGAACAGCCCCAGCCTTCCCAGTCTGACTCAAGAGCAGAGGGGTTCCATCCCTTTGATCTTCTTCAACACCTTTGATCTTTTTCATCACAAACTTTTGTTGTGTCCAAAAGTTTACAAATAGAATATGTAATCTTTTCTTCTCCCCATTCTCAAGCTAACACGTTGAGAAATATTTTGCATATATGTCAACATCATGGAATGAGAATTAGAGATGGATCATGGCCTGAACCCTTATTCTAGACTATAAACCTTGCTGGAGCCAATCTGTCCTCTCCAGCAGGAGATTGCAGATCTCTGACATGATGTCATTGGAGGTTGGCAGATATTCCTTCCAGCCTCTTCCCCTTTCCAGACCCACAAAACCAGTGAGCTGAAAAATGTAATTCTTTTGTCCTCACCTTTCTTTTCCTGTATTTTTCTTGTTTTCTCAGCCCCATCTTCCAGCACATTGTACTATGAATATTATAGGTATATTAAGAGTCTACAAGTGTATTTATATAGGTTATAAAGATTCCTGTTCATCCAAAGCAGCAGGCATGGGAGCCTCATAGTGATTTTCCTTCTTTTCTTGTACAGAAGTAGGAGTTTGACTGACTCACACCTTTATCAGAATTCAGTCATAATGTGTCTCTGTGTTTCCTTAAGGGACCTTTAGCTATCCCTTTCCTTTGGATGTCTACTAAGAGTGTTTTTCCTGGGTCTCTCTCTGTGAAAATTGCATCTGTGGGTTGCACTGCCCTACTTTGCAGTTACAAGAGCATCAATCCCAGGTACTCACAAATAAAAGGAAAACCAAGAAATGTTAAACTGCTCTTCTCTGTGCCTCAGCTAGACCTTTCCTTGCAAAGGGGCAATGGGAATACTTCTTTTTCCAGTGTTACACTATCAGAAGGAACACTCAGGCAGCACGCAATGTTATTGCTGCTTATAAAAGCCTTTTTTCACAGATGAGGGTTTTGGGGTTTTCTTCCTTTCTTCTTTCCTTCTTTTTTTTTCTTTTTTTTATTATTATTATTCTGTATTTAGGGTCTTATTATTCTTTGCTATGGTGCAGCAAATCCCCACAAAGAATTACAGCCATAATCATCTGAAGCAGTCAAAGTATCCAGATAGCATGTGCTAAGTAAGGCAGGATAAATCCAGCAGGGTTGAGTTAGCAGAGGGCTCAGTGGATTAGGTTCGAAGCTTGGTTCTCAGGGGTTGGAAAGTGAATAAACACCTGGCACCTTCTTTGGAAACTGAAAAAAAGAAAAGAACAAATGAAAGGGAAATGTAACCTCCTGTCTCAATGTTCCCTACTCCACATCACATCTCCAACTTCACAGGCTAATTGGCTTCCCTGAAAACTTTCTTAAAGCAGTTCATCTTTGTATAACTTTACCTCATACAGAAACTATTTTTTTTATTTTTCTTTCAGGATGGACCGGGAGGAAGGTGATGAAGAATCTGTAAAGGCAATGAAGTTCATGGAAGACTGTCCTCCAGCTACTCAGTCACAGCCAGCTTCCCTTATTGGTCTTTCATGCCATGGTGGTATCAATAAATTGAGGAAAAAATTACTTCCAACCTTTGCTGTGTTGAGTTTGAACTCAGAGACTACAGAGATTTTCAGTGGTATGAGACCTATACCAGCAAATACTACAAGAAAATGTATTAAACTGATCCTTCTGTGAGGAATGGAGAAGGCACTGTCCATCAGTATCACTCTGGGGAAAAAGGCAGGAAGGCTCTGTTTATATCTGTCACTCCATCATTTTGTGATTTTTTTTTGGTGTTTCTGCTGAAATTATATTAAATTTCTCAGATGGGGTTAGCAACAGCTATTGTTTCAAAATTTGACAAAGTGCATCAAAAGTTTTCCAACTGTGTTTTTAGTGTGGGCTTGGCTGCCTGTAAAGACACACACACACAAAAAAGCAGTTTTCTTACTTTGTGGATAGAAATAAGTCTTTTCTGACTGAATGTGTCCTTGCTGAAGTGACAAACCTGACCTGGGTAGCAAGAGAAGACATGAGAAAGCTCAGCTGTAGCTGAGGCTCTGGTGATACCTGAGTCCATGGGCTTTGCACACCCTTTTTCCTCTCTTCTTCCTCTCCTGGAAGGGAACACTCTCCCAAGTTTCAAATTGCCCATCAGACCTGTCAAGGAAGCATCATTGTCTACAAAACTTTTAACCTATTTTAAGCATTTCAATGTATTTATTTCAATTAAAAAACAATAATAACCGCAAAAAAACCCCAAGTCCTCCTCCATTATAGGAATCATTAAGGGTGTGAGAACAAGTAAAACTGGAAAAAGTGGGTTTTCAAATGATAATAGCCTTCTTTTCCCTCGGAGAATACATAAAAAAACTAAGAAATTCTCTGCTCAGGCTTAGTCTCTTTTGCTCTTTGAGGTAGTTCACCATGGGCTTGGGAAAGCACATTCCCAGAATTCCAAATGTTCTTTCACTGACAAGTATCTCCAAGCTCACAGTGCTACTGCTAAAGATCTGGAAGATTAACCCAATTCTAAAGTTGAGGACTGCCTATTACAAATCCCTCTCAAAGGATACAGGAGATATTTGAGACAAAATTTTGTTAGTGGGAAGAGCAGCAAAACTTAAACGAACAAAGCCAGACAGTAATTCCACCTTTAATTCAACTACTACTTATAAATCTCCTCTGATTAAAGATAATTCCAGCATTTTAAAGATCAAAGTCCTGCTGGCTGCTTGATTGCTTTTTAAATTCTGATTTTATATTCTACTAAACTATACACCATGAAAAAAATAAAGGAGAAATCACATGTACCATGCTGAGAAATCCTATTTCATTTAATGGTTGGGGATGAGAATTGCCTTCAGAATTCTTCTGTTATGAAGATCTATCTCATGTTACCAATGAGAGAAGAGATAGTTTTCAGTCAAGGATTTGCATAATAAAAATATTTGAGGGAGGCATACTGTGAGAGGCATTTTAGGATGCTTTGTATAATTTGAGATAATTTAAAGTGAGGCTAACAAGCCCCTGAAAATGAGGAGCTATTGAGATGTCACATCAGAAAACTCCACTTATATTTGAAAATTTCATCTGTGAATATTTGAGGGCTGTTTTTTGGAAAAAAAAATGAACTAATTCCAGAACTTTGCCATACCATTTTCATTACCCTGCTGCACAATACTGTGAATATTTTCAAGCTTTTACCTTTTTCTTTATCGCAAAAGTTTTAGGAAGTTTATATAAATTAATAAAATCCTGGGCTCTATGAAGCCAATCTTACTTTGAACATGCTTTTATTGATCTTTCAGGTAAATCTACTGTGAATGTTATGAGCCAAACCCAGATCACCAGCTTCAAACAGAATTGGCGGTACCTGTAGAGAGTTTTCCCTGGCAGACAAGCTTTCACTAAAGCCAGCAGAGCAGAGGTGAGGATAAAAAACTTGCTTAATTAACATTTCAGATGTATTGCAGGTTGAGTGACTTAAGGTAGCTTAAACTATCCCAGTTGTCTTGTGGAGGATGTCATTTTTATGGGATAGAGAGCTCAGTCATACACTAAAAATCAGGTATGTTAAAATGAGGAGAAGAATTTCACTCACCTATGTTTCTTTTGTTTTTGTTTGCCTCATTAGGAGGCTACAGCTTCTCTTTCCCAGTTTCCTGAGGTTGGAATCATTGGGAAGTTGTAGAAGGTTTTTATAATTTGCTAGGACTGTTTTTCATTATTGTGAGAGAGGGAAAAAGAGACTCCTTCTGTTGCTTTTGAGACACTCTTACAATCAGAATTAAGGCTGGAAAATACCTCTAAAATCACTGGGTCCAACTGGTCCCCCAGGACAGCCAAGTCCAACACTAAATCATGTCCCCAAGTGTCATATCTGCACTTTTTTGAACTTTGGTCTGGAAAGTATTCATCCAAAACCCCCTGAAGTCAACTGAAAGCATTGTTCTAAAAGCCTTTTAAGGCTTCCAGAACAAATCTTGAAAAGACAAACTGAAAAATCAAATTATTCAGTGATTCCTTATTTTATTTTCCTTTATTACTTTCCTCTTTCTTTTCTTTTTCTTTCCTCTTTGGGTTTTTGATTTTTTGAGGTTTTTCTTTGTTTTGTTGTTTTGGTTTTTTGTTTGTTTTTCTTTTTATTTGTTTGTTTGTTTTTATTTTGTTTTGTCGTGGCTTTGGTTTAGATTTTGTTGTTTTTTGGTTTTTTTCTAAGTGGCAATAGGGATTCAAGGCACAGATTCAGAAACAGTACACACAGAGAAGGTGGCAGATCTTGAATGACTACTGAAAGCTGATTATTTGATGTACAGCTGAGTCATCTACAAGTGCTGTCTTCTGCCACTCTGTTATTAAGAGAAGGCCTTTTAGTGTGTTAATCTGAAAAGCAAATCAATCTTGTTATGTATCTTATGAACATGTATTTGTGAGAGGGCCCACAGTATGTCAGCATTCCCCTTTGTAAAATATATTACAGTAATCAAGTCCAAATAGACTTCATGGGAAGGTTGGAGTTTGTTTTTTTTCACAATTCTGGGCTCAAAACTCCAGAAAATGAAAGGCTTAGTTAGAATGTCAACAGCTGACAGAGATTTGTGGGCTATCACAATATCACTGGGATTCATGGAGGTTCACCTGAATGCTCAGCAAATTTTCCAAATCCAATTAACCAAAGGCACCATTTCCTATGTAATAAAAATGATGAGTGTCCTAACAACTTTTTCACAGCTTGAACTATCACTTAAACTAAGGATGAGTGAGCCAGCTTGGCTATAAAGTAAAATAAATGGCCCTGTTTGCCATTTCCACTGTACTCACTTCATCCCATGCTGGAAGCATAGTTGAGCAATTTCTATTATTGTTCAACAATTGCATTGGAACAATTGGTACCTGAAATTTATGTTCATAGTGACAGAAGAATATGAAATATCCACAGTGCAAATGAGAACTAAAATAATCTGAAACAAACACAGGTCTGAGGAGGTACAAGAATTAGTTTAACAATCTGAGATGTGTGTGGTTACACAAAGTGTAATTTATTTCCCTGTGGGGTGTGTGTGTCTGTGTACACGTACATGTAAATCTACTCATTATCAACCAGTACCAACCATGGTCATTCAAGAGACAATTTTCATTATATTAGAGGAGGAGAAAGTTTTTTGGTTCAAATTGCTGCAGCCTAAACTGCCCAGAAGTTGCAAGGGGAAGGCATGGCAAACAAGCACGAGGTCGTCTGCCAAATAAAAGGGGAGCCACATTGTTAATTTTAGGGTGAACTTGAAAGCACTGAATAAATAGAAAGACCAGAGTAAAGCAAGAGAAAAGATGGAAGATGTGATGAGCACAAGCAAAGAAGAAAGTAAAAGGGACATTGCCAGCAACCTACATGTGAAGCTAGAAGAGAGGTTCCATTTCTCCAGAGGGAAAAACAGACAAAAAAGTCAAAGGAAACATTTTAATTTTGTTTAGAAATAATACTGGTGCTTCCAAAGCTCACACAATATCTCCTTTCTCTACCACAGCTGCAAGGTAAGTAATGCACTCCATGACAAACTTACTGAGTTTCTCAAGGAGCGTTTCAGAGCAGAAGACCCAACAAAAAGCAGGAAAAAATTGTCCTGTGTGTCTCAGGAAATCCTTGAAATAAAGGGTGGGGAGACCTAGAAAAATAAAGCTGCCTCTTTAGTTTGAGGCAGCAAACAACCAGGACTCCTGAAACACTGCCTCTCATTGTGTGACAGGAACCTTGACAGCAAAAAATGAGGTTTCTACACAACTTCTGAGAGGGAAGTTAAATGACAGGAAAAGACTGGTTTTCTAAAGTCTGACACTCTTGATTCTGAATGTTGGTAATTATGACAAAGATGCACAGA
The DNA here is from genome assembly GCA_013397375.1 of Toxostoma redivivum. Lineage (NCBI taxonomy): Eukaryota > Metazoa > Chordata > Aves > Passeriformes > Mimidae > Toxostoma > Toxostoma redivivum. Next base: position 955,063 of record VXBI01014663.1, on the reverse strand, counting down.
AATAAAATGATGTTCCTGCAGCAAGCTAAGCTGTGAACTGTCAGCTGTGCACCAGTAATGAGAAAGATGTGTTTTAACACTGCTGTGTCTGTGTGTGATGTGGGGAGGAATGAAATGCAACATTTTTAATGTTCTTTGCCATGGTGGTATTCCTCAGTGACAATGTCAAGGAGCCACTGAGCAAGAGGAATCATCTTGGATTCACCTGTATATTAAAGGAGTATAACTCAGATTAAATCTGGAAAATGTTGCAGCTGAAAGGCAAGATAGTGTATCAATTGCAGATTTCATAAAGATGTCAGTCTTCTTCTGACTTACACAATATCCTGTTTTAGAGAAAAAAAAAATTTAATAGAAGTATGACTTCTATTAAAATAATTAGTTGGAGGCTGACAATGGTGTTATTGTGATCAAGGAAGTATCAGTCACACAGAAATTAAAACATCTGAGTTAAAAAATGCCCAACAAACAAAACAAGACTAAGAGAGGTTGTGGACTCCCCATCCCTGGAAGCATTCCAGACCAGGTTGGATGTGTCCTGGAGCAACCTGGTCTGGTAGGAAGGTGTCCCTAGCCATGGGAGGGGATTGGCCTGAGATGATCTTTAAGGTTCCTTCCAATCCCAGCCACTCTGTGTTTCTGTGGTTCTATGAAATAAAATATCACAGAACAGAACAAAACAAAGCAAACCCAAGAAAACGAATAAAAAATAAACTAATTCTCAAGACAGAGGGACAGAATAGAACAAAAGGGGGAAAATTCAGTTTCCCAAGTAAGCACTGGTTTTATCAAGTATCAAAAGCCACAGAATGCTGTAAAAAGTGTCCCTCTTGCCTGTAAGAGCCATGGTGTAAAAGGCCACAGGTTCAGAATGTTTCCCTTGCAGAAATCAGTAGCAGGATCAGGGCCCAGTCTCATAAGCTTTAGAAAAATATCTAGTTCTATGGAGACACTGCAAATGTGACAAAAGGGAGTATCTCTTGATGCCACTTTTAACAGTAAATGACTCGATTATACTTCAAGATAGACATGAGGCCCCAAGTCAACCTTATTTCTGAGATGAATTACTAAGAAGAGTGCTACAAACCTGTCTTCCTCTAAACAGAAATTAAGGTGACAGGATACTCATGGGACTGAGGCAAGTTGAAAGGAACTGTGTTGCAACACTAAAGTTAAAGCTGACTCTTTTAATTTCACATTTTTGTGTTACAAAGAAAAAAGAAGAAGGAAAAAAACCCAAAGAAAAAAAAAAAAAGAAAAAAACTGAAATGTTGAATTGAGTCTGTTTAAATAAGTATATATGTGAAAAAAACCCTCCAAACCAGACAGGTGCAAAAACATGATATACTCGAAAGGGAGATTTAATCATTAGTCCATGCTCTAAATGGCTTGTCAACATCTCAGGAGAAAAAGATATAAGGCCCCAAATTCACATATTCAGGAGAGAACCTTTTGAAAAGCAGCCATTTGAAACTGCCAACAAACTGAAGACAAAAATGAGATTTGATAGAGGTGACAGAGCCTAGAGCATCAGATTAGCTCTTTGTTTGTCACAGCGAGCAAAAGATGTGGCGCTCCATCTGACAGACTCACTCGTGACCTTTATTCTGCCAAGCCAAATGAGAGGGAGGACAGTGAATGCCATTTTGCATCCTGGAACTGTTGCTTGAGAGGCTTGTAAACAGTGATTTGAATAGAAAATGAAAAATCTGAGCACTGAGACTTCATACTGAGCTGTCACTTCTCCGCTTCACCGTTTGCCATGTGTTGTGTTTAGACAGAGGTTCAGTTGTCAGCTCACAGAGAAATGCTCAGATGACAAAAAGCCCACCATGTCTGGATTACTCCTCAGAAGGATCTTGTAGCTGGAGAGCACTCAGCACGGGAATCCTCACTTCTCTTCCCTCCTCACTCCTCCCCTCCTACTCTCTGAAACTCCAGTGGAAAGTTGAAAATTACCACCAGTACCTGCAGGGCTGTCATGGCAAGAGGTGACAGAGAATAAATACTGAGAAGGTGGGAAAGTCCTGTTGAATGATGGATATCAGGTCAGGGATGTCCAATCACTAAAACAGGCTTGGGTTGTGAGCAACCTGGTTTAGCAGAAGTTGCCCCTGCCCATGGCAGAGGGGTTGAAAATAGATGATCCTTAAGGTTGTTTCCAACCCAAACCAATCTATGACTCTATGATCCCCTGTTATTTGAACCAGGAATGGTGCCTGATGCTGATCCACACAGTAATTCCCATGAAAAAAAATCACATTATTTCAGAAAGATGGTTTTCCTTCTTCTCCACAAGTTATAACAATGAGAAGAAATATAACAGAGAGATTAAAGGAAAAAAATATGACTAAAAGGAGAAGCAATGCCAAGACACAGAACATTTCTTCTCAGTTCATTCATTTTTTTATATGTCAAAATACTTAGTTCCTTCCCATGTTCTCTTATTCAGTTGTGGTTTTTTTAATGCATAATATTTAGTACTTCAGTAATTTCTTTTCTGATATTTTTTTCTTGTTTGTGTCCTCCTCTCAGAGAGGACAGACCAAGCCAGACTCAAGCAAGACATTGCCCTTGGAGTAGCCTCTGAAGTGTTCCTCTGTCTCTTACACAGGGACATATGTTTTTCCATTTGATTTCAAATGATTTAGACAAATCTCAAGTTTCTCACATCTTTACCAAAAACTTACAGGCCCAATATGCTTTGCTTTAGATGTTTCTTTTCTTTGTACTGTTAAGAAAAGAAAACTGAAGCTTTTTGATATCAATCAGATGCAAATTCTGTCAACTCAGTGAAAATATTTTGAGCATATTTATTTATATGTAGACACTACTAAGATTTTCAAATGTTTTATGGCCAGTCTGTCTTTGTTCTTATTTAAGATATGAAAACCATATTATTTAAACTTCCTCCAGTGGGTATGTCTATTTTCACTGAATTATATGAGTCTTATGGCAGATGTGAGTATGAAAAAAGCTCGGTTGCATTTGTCTTCACTTTACTAAACTATTCAGTGCATATTTAACTGAGCTAATGGTGTCTACTGGGATGGAGAGAGATAATATGGGGTCCAGTTCTGTGCCTGTCAATTCAAGAAAGCCATTGAGGGGCTGGAGCATGTCCAGGGAAGGGAACAGAGCTGGGAAGGGGCTGGAGCACCAGGAGAGGCTGAGAGAGCTGGAAAGGGGCTCAGCCTGGAGAAAAAGAAGCTCAGAAGAGACTTTTTGGCTCTACAAAGCTCCCTGACAGGAGAGTGCAGCCAGAGGCAGTTGGGCTCTGCTGCCATGGTACAAGGGACAGGACCAGAGAAGAGGTCCTCAAGCTGTACCAGGAGATGTTTAGATTGGACATCAGGAGGAATTTCTTTACTGAAAAGGTGGTCAGGCATTGGAAGGGGCTGCCCAGGGAGGTGGGGTCCCCATCCCTGGAGGTGTGCAAGAAATGAATGGATAGGGATGGGCTGGGTGATGTGTTGGGTCAAAGGTTGGACCCAATAATCTTAGAAGAATTTCTAAAAGTAATGGTTCCATGGTTCTATGAATACCATAATCCTGATATTACAAGAGAAAGCACAGTCTGAAAAAACCTATCCAGAATTAAATATTTGTTGTTCAGGTTACCCTGAACAACAGTGCTTTGATGCAATAGTACTACTAACAATATGCAAAATGTCATGGGAATATGAACTTGGTTTATGATCAAATCATAATGCACATCTTTGGCAAAGCCTGCCTTACCTCCCTGAAGTCAATCCTTGATTTAAGAATGTTACAGAATTAAATCCTGGATCTGAATATCCTTTAAGTTTTATTGTTTTGGCCAAATGACAACCACATAATAGGTCCTCATCCCAAAATCTGTTACTTGTCTAGGTTCAGACCAATAACCTGGGGGGCAAAAGGCTTCATCCTGTTATTAATGTCTTGATTCATTATTTGACAGAAATTTTGAGATGCTGCCTGGTTGAATATGCACCAGAAAGGTCAGTAATGTTACTGAGACATTCCTTTTGATGCCCTCAGCCTGTTTGCATCCTCACTGTCCTGACACCCTGCAGGGACGAAGAGAAACTTTGTGGGGTTTGCAAGGCACTCTCACCTCCTAGAATTTGCAGCTGGGATCCACTTCACCAAACAATGCACATTTATTGACAGGTAGTCTGACAGCTTTCTTAAGCTGCTTGGCAGCTTGTTTTTAGCAACACATTGTCATGTTCAGTGTTATCACATTTCTTTTACATTTGTGTGATGCTAAAAGGCCAAACCTCCGAGGCATCAATATGGGGTGCAAAGCAGGACTAGCTCTAAGACAACCAGGAAAATACACCTTAGGGGTCCATTGATTTTTCTTCTAAAAATGTATGTCTACTCACTTTCCAACCCTGTCATTGACAAGCATCTTAACGGTTACTTTAAGTTGGATTTTTTTGTTGTTTCTCTTTACCTTGAGCTTGCAGGTGTCTGAAGCAACTAAACTGACTCAAGTGTTCACAAAGCTCTTCAAGTATCTGTGAAATGCGATTCAAATCACTTTCCAGAAAACCTGAGAAAGAATAAGGCACCTTTCTGGCAATGTGATGTGTTAGTCAAACTCTCCACTGCTGAGGAATACAATTGATCACAAGCAGTGGGGAGTCACTGCAGTGCTCAAGTTCAGCACCTGCAGAAGGTTGTAGCTGCAGTTCTTCTCTCCTGGCAGTGAGGAACACAGAGCACACCAGTAATCCAAATTTAGACACTGCAAGAGGCAGCAAAATATTTTGTTGTGCTTAAACAGGTAGAAATAATTTTGATTCTTGCTGGTTTTATATCAGGGTCAATTTAGTAGATAGTGAGGATTAATATCTAGAGTTTGTAAGTTCTCATTATTCATTTTCTAAGTCAAATGTGCTTGTTTTGGAGAGAAGTTTGCATGCCTTTAGAGGCTGTCTTTCAGGGCATAAAATATAAAATATAAATCCTATCATATGTGCCCTCCAATATTGAGCCTGTAACTTTAAATAAAGCTGTCAGGATTGTGCAGCAAAGGGATTCTTCCACTGGCTGCATTCTGCATGGAATTTCAGAAATTGTGCTCTCCAATTACCCCAGCTGTAAGCAGCCAAGACACTACTCAATAAATCTGGTCCAGTTCAAAAAGCAGAACCAAAAAGCTGCCTGTATTCCCAGCTTATGTGGCTGTCCTTCAGAGTTATATCAGCAGCAAAACCTGCTCCCACTACATGTTGTGTCCAGAGGAGGAGAAACAACTGGAAGGTCCCAGCAGCAGCTGGCAAGTAACAATGACTGAATTCCAGATGGATATAAAAAACTAGTGATACCTCCTGGGAAACTTTGAAAAACATTTTACTTTGCAATGATCCTGTTCACATCACACTCATTTTAAATACTTTTTTTTTCCTTTGTTCTTGGCACAGAAGGAACAGATGAGCTCCTGAGAAATTATTCCATTTTGAGAGACCAGCCCCTGCTAATAAAGGCAGAGAGAAGAAATAGGACAGGGAGAATTGCCATTCTGTTGTGATTTCAGACATCAGCTGCTCATTTGTGCTGTTCACTTGTGCAGTTTCTGTAACTAATTATTTTTTAAGGATTATACAAGAGCCACAGGATAAGACAGGTTAGAAACAACCTTTGTAGCAACTCACTTGGTCCAGTCCCCTCATCAGAGCGAGCCAAATTTAATTGCATGGAATCACAGAATCACAGAATGGTTTGGGTTGGAAAAGACCTAAAAGCTCATCTTGTTCCACTCCCTGCCATGGCAGGGACGCCTTCCACTATCCCAGATTGCTCCAAGCCCCATCCAGCCTGGCCTGGAACACTTCCAGGGATCCAGGGACAGACACAGCATCCCTGGGAAACCTGAGCCCGTCTCTCCCAGTCAGCTCAGGTCCTTGGCCAGTGATGTTTGACTGTCTCCAAGGATGAAGATTTCTCAGTTTCTCTGGGCCCTTGTTCCAATATTTGACCACTTACATGGCAGAAAAAGGGTCCATGGCCCCTCCAGGGGGCCTTGTCAGGATCCAAATGGGACAAGACAAAACACATATCTGAGGAGAAGGCTGCAGTATAGGTCCAAATTCCGTCCAGGAGGCAGGGTCAGAGACAGGACTGAGGACCAGCAAAACCAGAGCTTAGGTCAAACATGGACTGAAGCACAGATCTGAGTTTAAATGAGGCTGCTAAGTTCACAGGCAAAAAGGGTGGAAGTCCAAGGGAGGCTGGTCTGGGCCATTAAGACCTATCACCCTCATGACCCTGACACCAAGAACTTTCTGAAAAAAAGCCCCACAACCAATGCATTGTCTATTTCTCCTTTTTTCTCTCCTATCCTCTGAAAAGCAAAGCTTCTGTCTGGAAACAAACTTGGCCCTGTGGGTGCTCACACAGTTTTTATTCACCATGTCCTGCAAACTGGAACTCATCCATGACCTGGAAGGATCTTGGAGAAGGGTGGGAAGGATGGTCCAAACCTCACTCATGCATGGTCTCAGGCTTTTCTTTCACAGCATGCTAAACAGATAAAATGCTCCTGACATGTTCAAAATGCTTCCATGAGGAAAGATAACAATTCTGTGTCATGCCTCAGTTGCCTGAAGGGCTCCAGGAGTGTTTTTTTCCTGAGTGCATCATTAACCAGATATATTTGGGGTTGGCTGGTTTATTTTTCTCTGCTTTCCTCAGAGATATCCATGATAGTGGTGCTCAGTACTCCAAGGTGGCACAGGCAATTTTTGCTCTTTCACAGAGCCCTCACTGCATTCAGAAAGAAATTTCCACTTAGGTCTGACAGGCAAAGATCTGGATTTTGTGGATGTAGTAGGTTGCCTTTTACTGCTAAGGTGCATTAGGGTGCAATTTATCTTCAAATGTGCAGTAGGAAAAGGATATCCAATTGATTTCCATGCTTTGCAACCTCAGATTTTGGTCACACCTTGGCTTCTCCTTTTCTTTGCCAATGACACACACCTGACAAACCCTGAAATTTAAATTCTTCGACTAACTCAAATCTGGGGTATGATATTGGGTAACACTGAGTGCCCAATGATAGACAGAAGGTCAAAATTTAGTAGGATCCCTTGTGGTTTTATAGTCTATGCAATGAAAGCCATTAACTCATTTTGCAATATTGAAAGATGATGGCCTCTAGCATATTAATCCTTCAAATAACTCTGACTTATAGCCCCTTTGGCTATAAAGCCTTACACTTTTCCTCCAATACCATAGAATTGGAAAATGCACTTAGCCTGAAAGTTTCTAGATTAACTATGAAGGAGAAAAAGATTCTACCTCTAGGACTGTTCATGCTGTAATATTCTGAAATTCTCCTGCCAAGCTTGAATAAAATTTGTGAAAGTGCTAATTTTATTTGAGAAAGCTCATGAGATACAATTATGGAATGTCTGAGAGCTTAACAATGCAAAGCCAGTCAGCTAATTAAAATCCATTTTGGAAGGACCATCTAGTTTTAAAAACAGCTTGTTAATGGCCATCCATAGTTCCACTGCTGTTTATATCTTAGTAACTAATTTACTAGACCCAGAAATAGATAGAGAAGACAACACATTTAATAATTAGACAGTTAAACTTGGGTGAGATGCCATGACTGTCATCACTCACTGCAAAGCAGTCTCTTTAAACCACATGCAGGTAGAAGCTGTAAAACAGTGGTTAATTATTCTAAAACAGGACTGATAGCAACTACCTTTCTTTAAGAAATATATTTGACAGCTTTGTGGAAGAAGCATTAATGGTAGATTTTCTGTCAATTAGAAGAAATTACTGTTCATCTAGTTTGGATATCATCGAATATCCCTGTGCTTAAATGAATTCCTTATTAAGTAAAATAAAATAAATTTTAAAACCTTCATCTACATTTTCCTGAGATAGAATATCCATCAAAATCCTTGCTGCAAAGGTTAATTCCTCTCATTATTAAAATTAATCAGTCTTTTGCTCAGCCTGAATTTGTCCAGCTTAAACTGTATTTTGATTTCTTGCATTCAGACTGATTTGGTGAAGATTCAGCAACTGCTGTGTGACAGACAATCCTGCCCAGCACATGTCAAGGCCTGTCATAATTATGTCATGTTATACCTTAATACAATAGTAATTCTATCTTGTTGTATCATTTCTGAAATTATTAACTGCAGCTCTGACTGAACTATTCTATTTTATTTTTTTGTAAACACGTGTCTCCTGTTTGAGCTGTAAAGAAAAGATCTGACACTTTGACATCTTAAATAAGAGCAGAAAGCATGTTTTCACCACATTAATTGGAGAAAAAGTCGATCTTGGTATTCAGAAAAATGAAACCAGATATTTAAAGTAGCAGCTTCTCCATTAACTGTGGATATAATTTGGGATTTTCAGTTAAGCAAACAGTACTCTGAAGTTCCAGCACTCCTGAGAAGGTGGGCTCACACTTTTGATGATTGTATTTTGGAAAGGCTTTGTGTTGTGTTTATATTTTGGGAGTCAGAGTGAAAGAAGTGAATTTATTTTGAGTCAGAGAAAGAGCTGCTGAGCTCTGATGAAATATGCATTACAGTGTATACTTGATATTCACTCCTATTTTTTTGCTATTGTTGCTGTCAGCTTTTCCTGGAGCAAGGACACATCTAACAGACCCACAAAACAATAGACTGCTTCAGCAGTAAGAGTGCAGATGCCTTTGAAGAAAAGTCTATGAGTAAGGTCTAGGTAATTTCACAGATCCCCTTTATTTCCCTCTGTTATAGCAATTATAACAATGGACAGGTCCCCATGTCAGTCCCATGACCTGGCCTAGGGTCTCCTGTAGGTGCAGAAGATGAGAGAATAAAGAATTGCTGGTTTTTGGATTCTGCACCTCCATGTGAACAAAGATGCCATTAGTAAGATTTCTCAACAGCTTGTTTCAAGAACAGTAAGAGTCCACAAGAATTTCTAAAGCACATTCACTCCCTGGCTCAAAAGTCCCACCAACATCTGCAGTATGATCTCTGGAGTCTGACCTGTCACAAACAGCTCCCCTGGCTGTGTTTGGGGACTGTGGTCACCAATGGAGAGCTGATACAAAAACAGGGAAATGATAATAATATGATTGTTACGATGATAAGTATTTTCATCCTGGCAAACTGAAAAATATTTAGGATGCTCCTAAAATATATATATCAATGAGATTCTTGGAGCTAGATGTTGACTGCAGCTGCTTGGTCAATCCTTATTGTAATCTTTCCTAACAAACCTTATTATTGGCATTATGTTCACCAGATAGATACACCTTACATGTCCCACAGAATTTTCAAATTCTACTACAAATTGCACTAACCCAGACTGTGAGAGAGGTGGATCCTGTCTGAGCTAGTGTTGTATCCTCCACCCCTGTTGCACTGATCTCAGTTTCATTTTGCAGTTTTTTGTCCCCAGAAATTCCTCCTGCAACAAATTTTGACCAAAGAATTGTCTTCATTTGGCCACAAAGCAAATGGTCTGACCATCGAGAATGAAAAACCTGATTTACTTGTGAAGGTTACCCACCTTCTTCTGCCAATGAAAATACAATTTGAGGACTTGGATATAATTTTCTGTAAAACTCTGGCACAGAACAGCAAACCCCTTGGATACCTGTACAGTTGGTGTGTGTCTCTGCTCCGCTGTGAAATGCAGTGGCTTTTTTTCTGACCAAAAAATTACAATCCAGAAGTTTTTTCACCTATATATTGATAAAGTCTGCCAAATCTGATAATTCAAATAGGTGTATTTTATTGGGTTCTACAGACAGCAAAGTTTGACTGTCCATGTCCTTCCCTTTCAATGCCTTTCTGTTGTTTTCTCCATATTTTATGTTCTAACAGAAAACTGCAATGTCTTTCAGCCATAGACTTTCTGCTCAGATGTGTCAAACTTGTTCAATTTTGTCCAAGATTTCAGTGAAACCAGAGGTCCCTGTGTTTTTATTTATCACACAATAGAAAATAATATCTACAATATCTCATTGTAACAATTATGTTTCCACTCTTTTTTTTAAACTTTTTTTTATTCCTTGCCTGATATTTAAATGTCCTCCATTTTCTAGGAAAATTTAATTTATAGGGAAAAATTAGAGTATTTTGACCACATATTCTGTGACAAAATAAATAAGGACAAGGTGGATGGGGGTCAAAGCATGTTGTGGTGGAAGGTGCCCCCATCTGTGGCAGAGAGTTGAAACTAAGTAATTGTTAAGGTAATTTCCAACCCAAACCATTCTAGGAATCCATGAAGTGTTTTTTCAATTATTTTTTTTTATCTTATTTTTGTAGAAGATGACACCAGGCATGGTGGGGAACAAAGGTTATATTAAATAAAAATATTAAAGGTTTTAAAGTGCTTCATTTTTTTCAATTTATTAGCCAGACTGTTTGGGTTTTTTTTGAATACTCTACAATACAAGGATACATCCCCAAACCATGGGGGTCTGTCAGACTAACTGAGTGAAAACTCTCTCAGCCATTCCTGTTGGACCATGTTTTAGAAAGGCATCCAAGTCTGCATAATGAGATGTAGACAGATGCTGTTAGGTTAGGATGGGGCAGAGGCCTCAGTGCCTGATGCCTTAAAAAATTTCTCCTGAAACTCTTTCCAGTGGCTTCTGTGCTATTCAGGCAGCAAAACTGGAAAGGCTTCTCCTCACAGTCCTATGGAAAACAAGTAAGACCACAACCAATTTCTTACATCATTGCTGAAACTTTCTAAGGAACATTGAGTGGCCTTGCAACTTTAAAAAAGAAAAAAAAATAGAGGATAGGGGGAGAGCAGAGAGGGGGGTGAAAAAAGCCCTGCTGCCAAATTGTGATTTAAACTGAGATTGGCATCAGCAGACATTTCCACATCAGCCTTTAGCACATCTGGTCCAGACCAAACAAATAGAAGATTTATTCTGTCAGTGAGATCATTTAGCATTCCTTTTTATGCTTCAGAAAGAGCCTGTACCTGTCAGTCACCAAAGCACTAGGCTTTTGGTGGCTGGGCTCTGTTGCTCTTTCTGACTAGCCTTGATCTGAGACTTCTAAGAAGGCTTGTGTTCACCCGCTCCACCTGGGAGACCGGTACCCATGCCAAGTTCATTTCCATAGTCTTATAAAAATCTCCTGGAGGATTTCAAACATCTGCTCATAAGTAAAGAAACATTGTCTTGAGATATAACAATAATATAAAGGGCAACTGAACCTTCCTTGCAAATAAAACTGAGCTAATAAATTATTTTGTTTCAACAGTTTTATACAATTCAAACAAAAAAACTGAATAGAGCTAAACAGGCTCACACACATAAAAAATCAGGTGTGAAGGGGTTTCTTCTAATACCTTCCGATACTTTTTTATTTCCTTTTGGTCAAGAGGTTTGTTTTGGTTTGGGGATTTTTTTTGTTTATTTTCTGAGCACTTGATAATTATTGAAAGGCAGAGGTGAGGTGAGCAGTTTTAATTAGCAGCAGAGAACTCAGTGTGGGGCACAGGGGGATGTTGTGAACTGGGGGAGGCAGAGGTGCAGCTGGAGGTGAGCAGGTTGGGGAGTCCTGCAGACAGGACAGGATAATCCAGATATGAAGGGTCTCTGTCCTCTTTCCACCAGGCTGAACAGAGATTTAGGGGAGAAGGGGCAATGGTGGCCAGTCCCTGGCTGGCACAGCAGGAACATCTCTGTGAGTGCCTCACCTGCCCAGCTGCACCTGGATAAGAGAGCTGGGGCTGTGCAAGAGGAAACAACAAAAAATTAGGACAATGGTTCATTGAATTAGGAGGTGCTAAAATGTCTCATTGTCATGGGAGATTCCCCTGTGGAGGGAACAGAAGGCTCAATGTGCAGGGCAGACTTCTTAGGGAAGCCTGATGCCTCCAGGGAGCCCACGTTAAAGCAGCAAAGAGAAAGCTTCCTGCTACCACCCTAAGATTGTTATCCATTACTGATTTTTCAAGCAATAGAAGTTGCAACAAGTACAAGGGCAATCGAGAGACTTCAGGGTGCTGGGAGAACTGGTTAAGGGATCAGAAGAACAAGCAGCATTCTTCTCTATCGTTCCATTTGCAAGGAATGATGAGGGGAGGAAGAGGGAGAGCCAGCAGGTCTCCAGCTGGTATCACCAGCAGAATTTGGGGGGTTTTGGACATGGATATGTTGTCCTTGTATTCAGCCTTCTGATTGTTGACAGGTAATTTTTACAGTTTCTCACACTCTGTTCTTGTAAACAATGAATGTTTTGCATTCCTCTTTGGAAGAAGAGAGAATTGATGGCCTGTTGATGGGACCTATGAGGTCAGGAGGTTTTATCCTCACTGTCCAATCCATGGGCACTGTTGGAATTCTATAAATAGACATGAAATGTAAATAAAGTAATTATTTTCCTGCTTGATTCCTCAGAGTCACTGAGTGTGAGTGTCTTTCCTTCTGTGTCATTTGGTGACAAGGATGAGTCTACATGACATCAAGTCCTGCTGGCATCAGAGAGGTACAACTGTGTCAAAAGGAGAAAAGGTCCTTTGCACAGGAATTAACAGGGGTCACTGCAAGAGCTTTAAACTGCATGTGAAGGTGGAAAGGGATAAAACCAAGACAGCTGCACATGAACGTGGGGGGAACTTGCCAATGGCCTGGGGTGGGGTGCTAGCAAGGCTCTTCAGTCTGCTATCTCACTGGAGGTGGGTAGATCCATGTGGCAGTACAGACAGCAGGGTTGTTGATGTCCTAGAAACTGTGGAAGAACCTGAGAATGGTCACGTAGGTATTAGGGCTTTTCTCCATAAAATGTGGCACTACTCCAAATGAAGATCATCCATTACAATGCACGCATGGACAACAAACAGGAGGATCTGGAAGAAGTGCAGCAGGGAAACTGATGCAGCTTCCATCACAGAAACATGGTGGGGTGACTGGCACAGCTGGAGTCCTTCAGTGGATGCTATAAACTCTTCAGAAGGGATTGGCAAGGAAGAAGAGGCAATGGGGTAGCCCTGAATTTTAGGGAGAGTTTTATTGTCCTGAAACTTATTGTTGGTGACGATAGGGTTGAACGTTTATGGACAAGAGGCAGGGGAAGGCCAACAAGGCCAATATTCTGCTGTCAATCTGTTACAGACTACCCATCCAGAAGAGGCAGATGAAATATTCTACAAACAGCAAAGCAAAGCCTCACAATCTCCAGCCCTTGTCCTCATGGGGTACTTACCAGATGTCTCCTGGAAATGCAATACAGCAGAGAGGAAACAGCCCAGGAGGTTCCTGAAGTGTGTGGAAGAGAACTTCCTGACACAGCTGGCAAGCAAGCCAACTAGGGAAACAAACTGGGAACTCACCTCCTCGTCAGACAGAAAACAGAGATGCTTCAGATATGGAACACATCAGTCATTAAACATATCTGACAGTACCCTGCCACAATTTGAACAGGAACTGAAGGCAGCTGAAGGGGCTGAGGGAGGGTAAGATGTGCAAAATGCAATTACCTACACCTGAATTTCAGTCTGATCCTAGAATTAAACTCCTTTATTAATAATAGGAGGTCCAGACAATTTTATGACTGTCAGAATGGGCCAGAACCACTGTTTCTATAGGAAGAAGAATATGGATGGGTAATGTAGAAAAGTAGTACTCCTTTGACTTTTTTTTGTTTGAAGATTAATGCTGTCTGTATAGTTTATTTTTATGCTATTAAAAAATTGGCCCCCAACATTTGAGTAATATATTGTCTATGCCAGCAACTGGGTGCACAAGGGTGTCAGGAGGGGTTTCTATCAAAGTCTTCTGCTGGTGAATTTGTTCTGTGTTCTCCATTGCTCGTACAGATTGTCCCTTTGTGGCTTCCTTAAAGAATTCCATCAACTTCACTAATAAACTTCAAAATCTTATACAAATGCTTGACATGTGAAAGCACCAATGTTGCTGTAACTGCTTGAATTCTGTTGTAATAAGTATCCACCAGGAACCACTTGCTTAGTCCCACTAACATGTGGATATTGCTCTTTAATGAGTAATTCCAAGGGGTAATGCTCACTCTCTTGCTAGTTTTACTTGCTGCTATGTCATTGTAATAGACAACAGTAATATTTTAATTTGAAAATAATGCCCTCACTCAAAAATGAGTTGGCTCTTCCCTTAAAAAGCATCTGCTTAAAAATGAATAAAAAGGGATCAATTTGCAGATGCAGCCTTTGTCATTAGGATACAAGAGGGTATTATTCAAACAGGCTGAATTCTTTCTAGAAATGCTTATCTCCACAAGCTCCCTTGGTAGTCAGAAACAGGGAAAAAAAATCAGTTAATGTTAAGATTCATGGCAAGGGCCAAACTCGGAGTGCCCTGATGACCCTGCTGGAAGAGCCAAAGTGTTTCTCACCACTGAGTTTAGAGAAACACTGGAGAGATTTTCTTGTTAAGCTAAAACCAACACTAGCCTAGATATCATTCCCAAAAGGTGTGGAACAAACACAGTACTGATGCTCTGCCCCAGGAGTGAAGCTTTGGGATTTCACACAAACTCGACCCAAGTTAGGGGCCAGCTGCAGAGATTGATTTGCTCAATTCAGTGAGCAAAGAAAGTATAATGCAAGAGGTCAGAGGAGACAGTCACAGCGCTCCCTGCAACCCTTTCCAGTCTATGTGTGAAGCCATTAAAGCAAAAATTATGGAAACCGAAATCTTCTTTCTGTTGTTTTTTGTTGGACATGTTCCCAGATCTCACTCCATCACTTTTCTTATGTGTTATGGAACTGAGTCACATCATTAGATTTGTCTCAGATGCAGATTCTAGCTAAGAAGAGCAGCAGTCTGTTCAGGTAATGAACAATGATCTAATATAACTGATTTCTCTTCCAGCTCAGCCTTCATAATTTCAGAATGCAGCATCAAAGCCACAAAACAAACAATTGACACTTCTATTGACTGATTCTTGCAGTCAAGGAAAAAGGAAATAATCAGAGAAAAGAGGAAAAAGAACAGATCTTGGCAGAAAAGGAAGATGTGCAAAGAAGAAAGAAAGAAGTTGGACAAAAAGGAAAGAGAAAAATGGTAGGCTTAATATATGGGATCACTGCACAAACCCATTGCAATTTTACTAGGAACAAAAATGGTGGCAAAATAGTTTTGGGAGAGATTAAAGGCGATGGTAATCCCCTCCCTGGTTCCAGCAGTATATTGTCACTACCTGAAAACCACATAAGTGTCAACAGTTGTAAAATGTGCATCTTGAGATTTCGAATTATATCAGTTAAATAAGCACAGAACCAACCTATATCTATTTACAACGTTTAGTCAGCCCAGTAGTTGACCTGAGCTTCTTATAAATCTTCCTGGAAATTGTTTTGCAAAGATCATCTTGGAGCTCTTTTCCTTAATGTTTCTGTAATGGTGAAAGAGATTAAGTTAGACCAGACCAGAACTAAGGAAGTGGCTAAAGTCTCCTGGTCTGTCATGGGAACAAAACCCAATCTTTTGCCTGTATGGTAGTAGCTGAGAGAGATAAAGGAAATCCTCTGAGTATGGCAACTATTTGGATTTTTTATTTTCTGTACAGCCAAGAAATTGAACCCTCAAGCAGGATCTTATCATTAATTCCTCCCCAGGGTGGCAGAATAGCACATCAGTTTTCAGCAGAGCTTCTTCCCTTGATTTGAAGCAAGGAGATGCTCTTGGCCAGCTTTGAATCAGGAATCAGAGGAAATGAACCAAATCATTAGAATTACGGACTGGTCACTTACTTGTGAATTCAGCCTCACTATTCCTCTTCTGCACCATGCCAACTGGACTTACATCAGAAAAGTATTGAGTAAGGCTGTGCAGGTTGCTGGGAATCAGTTGTCCTTCCTGCAACTATCCCACATTGGGCCAGCAAGGTCATAACACAGCTCTGTCCCACCAGGCTGCCCCTTCTGCAAGGAGATCTTTGCATTACCTACTTTTCGTTTTGCAGTAGGGTGGACATGGAGGTTGCAACCCTGTGACATTTGTTCAAGAGGCCCTTCAGGTCAAGATACCCAGGCTATGGACCCAAGACCTAAATCAAAGTGACCTGATCTTCAAAAGCGCTGAACTCTGAATTACTTTAAGAAGAGGTCAGTTTCTCTGAAAACTAATTTTCTTTAAGGGCCTAATTATGGATCTAGCTACCCAATAGTAGAGCATCTCTATGAAAAAGTTCAAAACTAGCTGGGGGAATTAGCTACTGAGATCACATTAATTTCACCACCTTTGAAAAATATCTGCCCCAGGTTTGAAAAAGTACATCCCTAACTTGTTTTTTTTTTTTTTTTCCTTTTCCTCTTTTGCTGCTAATTATTCTTCTTTCAACCCCTGTTTTAAAATCCATACAGCACTTTGGAAGCTGTGTTAATTTGTACAGTGCCTCTGCACATGGTTCATTCCCATTTATTTCTTGTGGTTTTCACTGTGACATATGATTATTCTTTTTGGTCTGCTCTTCACTTTTCCTACATAGCATCCTTAACCATATAGTAAATTCCGTTTCTAACTGCCCCGCTATTTGTTTTGATAAAGGCAGCAGTCTTTGATCCTACACTAACAAGAGCTATGGAGTGTTCCTTTGCCAGAGAAACACTTTTTATAATGGTCCCACCACCTATTCTTTCCTTTAGTGACAATAGGGATGTTTCCTTTCAGTACAAAGATGCTAAAAAAAAAATCTGATTCCAATGATCACTATTTGCAAAGGTTTAGTTTCGGCACTCAGATTTTCATGCCTTGTCCAACCTGTATGTATGGAAAAACAGGAAAAACAGCAGAGACATGAGTGGAGAAAATGCACAATAGGTTAGCAAACTTACCCTTGGATCATTGTTATCATGACTCTGCTGTTGGATTTTTCATTATCCTCTAGTTTTTATTTAGACATGCAATCCACAGTCACATATGAAGTGTTGAAGCTGATTTATTCCCCTCTTGTGGCTCTTATTATACAAGATTATAACCAGCCTTTGCTGCGACTCCTGCAGCAGAAGTTGCTGATGGTCTGCAACCACTTATCAGAAAAGGATGGCATGCAAAACAAAGAATAATAAAAAATTCCCCTTTCTCAAAAGCTGTGTGATGTTTCATTTATTTTGTGCCATCCAGGACTGAAATTTCTAGAGGCTCCTGAAATTTTCTGTGCCTGAGGAGATCCTTGTTATGTAACCCAAGCACAGGACTCTGCCCACACACGAGAAATGCAAGACATGGACCCAAAGTGACCCAGGAAAAGCTCTACAGTTTCCAAACAAGATGTTATTCTTTCTTCCAAACAAACTACTAGCAAAGTGATTGACTTTGACCCTTGTGGCAAAATTTAATATTTTATATTGCAAACAAAATCGCTGGAAGTAGTAAAAAACTCCAAAATCAAATGAAAAAAAAGATGCATATATTTTTTAGGGCTTTTCAAAGACAGCTAAAGATGACCATATATTTCCATGGAATCTGAAGCATCCCCAGGTTTTAGTAACCCAGTTTTTCTAAATTTTTTGCTCTTATTTCTAAAAAGCTTAATTTTTCAAAAATTTCACCTTTTTTTCCTTTTTTTTTTTTCCTTTTTCAAATCTACAAAATGTGCAATGAGTTAAAACACAGAAATGACAAACACTTAAGGGACTTGGCTCCTAAGTCCTCATTATCTTCAGAAATATGTTACAGTGGAAGTGGAAGCCTGTCTAATTTCATATCAATTTGCTTCCAGCCATGATTTTCTGATATACACCCCAGTGAGTGAACAAGGGACTAACAAAAAAATTATGAGCTTTTATAACCACAGATACAATTTTGGAAGAGTAATTCTCCAGCAGCATATTCCTCATTAGTCTTACTATTAAGACAGATTTTTTTCCAGTTTTTCTCGGATATCAGGCATCTGAATTTTGTCAGTTTTGATAATTTGAACCTATCAGCTCCTGAACGCAGGCAGTGGAATTTTATTGAATTATTTTAACAGTATAATGTCTGAGGCATTTTTTACCCAGGTAAACTAGCACAATGCTATACAACATTTAATTATGATTTCTCAATCAACACAGGCCATGGATCATTTCCAAGAGGAATTCAAGGGTTTCTATTATATTTCAAAGGTTAAAAGAATTTGATAGTATGGAAGTATTCTGTCATTTGGCCTATGGGCCAAAAAACTGCAACTGACTCTTTAGTTTACCAATACAGATGCAGTTGTGTTGCCTCCTGGATTCCCATGTGAAATTCCTTATCTCTTTATATTCTACTGGTGACCTGGGCAGCAGTGGATCTCAGACATGAATGCTGCAATGAATACCTTATTGGCACAGGAAAGCTACAAAAACTTCACAGTTTTCTATTGAAAAGAAGTCAGTTCCAGTGTACTTCAGTAAAATAAGTTGAATAATTATAGGACATCACCTTTTGCCTACTACAACAATAGAATCATAAAATCATAGAATTGTTTAGGTTGGAAAAGACTTCTAAGAGCATCAAGTCCAACCATTCCCCCAGTGCTGTGAAGGCCACCACTAAGCCATGTCCCCAAGTGCCACATCCTCATGCCATGCTCTGATTCTCTACCATATTTTCTAGGAGTCGTAGCTTGTTAGTGCAAACTCCAAGGAGTAAAACTGAAAACCTCCCAATCTGAGTTGCTGTAACTCAAGTCAAACTTGGGCTTGCAGCACAAAACTTGGCAATACAAAAAATTCTGAGGTCTGCAAAAGAGAAGGAGGCTGTGCAAAGAAAAATACATTCATACAAACTTACATTCATATATGCAAACAAAAGCACACTTGCTTCTCCTTCAACTTTTTCAAACCTCTCAGTTCTTGTCTCCAGCTTTTGTTCCAGAACCCTCTGAAGTAACTAAACTATAAATGGAGCTGTGAAAACTCAATAAACTGGGAGAAATGCCTGAATTTTGCTTATCTACTTTAAGAAGTTTCAAGAAATATATAGATACTCCACAAAAGCACAGTGAAATTGTGTTGACGAAGGTGTCAAAATATGTACATACAGGAAGGGATAGCTTGATACAAATTTAGGCTTAAAATGGTTTGTTTTCCTGAGGTTGGAATCTGCCAGAACGTTCACTTATCTGTTGTATATCTGTGATGTTGAATACATTTTACAAGAGCAAGAAAGCAATTCAGCAAAGATTTCAAGAGAGACTAAAGTGTCATCTAGGAATGATTTCTTAGCCATAGGTCACAGAAGAACTTATCAATATAATACAAGAAAACATGAGAAACATCAGCAATTTTTAATGTGAGATCAAAGGAGTTTTGCATAAGTGCAAGGCAAGGGATTCTTTGAGAAAGACAAAAAAATGTGTGCTCAAACAATGCATCAGGATTCAAAATACATCTTTAATGAGGCTGCAGAGTCGTATAATAAGTGAGTCCAGAGGAGGTCACCAGGATGATTAGACAGTAATCAGGTGATGGAGCACTTCTCCTGCAAGTTAAAGCTGAGAAAATTGAGATTTTTCAGTCTGGAAAAAAGGAAGTTTCAGGATCATCTAATTGTGGCCTTCCAGTGCTTGAAGGGAACCCATGAAAAGATGGAGAGAGACTCTTTACATGAATGACAGGGCAAAGGGAAATGGCTTCAAACTGACAGAGAGTAGATTCAGACTGGATATCAGGAAAAAACTCTTCATTGTGAGGGTGATGAGGCACAGATTGCCCAGAGAAGCTGTGGCTGCCCCATCCCTGGAGGTGTCCAGGGCAAGGTTGGATGGGGCTTGGAGCAACCTGGTCAAGAAGAAAGTGTCCCTGCCATGGCAGGGAGGTTGTAGTGGGAATGGTCTTTAGGGTCCCTTCTAACCTAAACCATTCTGTGTTTCCACGAGTCTTTGAATAAATGTAAATTAATGCAGTTCAGAAGGGGCTTCAGAAATCTCTGATTAAATCTTCTGCTCAAAGCACAGAGAGCTGCAGCTCTGGGCTTCACCCAGGTGGTGACTCAAAACCTCTGAGGGGTGAAGATGTACAACCACTCTGAGCAACACCTCCCAGTGTTTGAGTGCTCTCCTGGTGGAAGTTCCTCTTTAAATCTTGTCTGAAATCCTGTTTAAGCTCATGTCCTTTGGCTGTCCTCATCCTGTCATGCTAAGCCATGTCACAGGCAGGGATGCCACCCACTGAATCAAGTGACTCAAGAAGACCCAATCCAACTTGGCCTTGAACACTTCCAAAAACATTGTAGTCACCAAGGGAAAAAATATAATTCAAACAACTGTCAGTATACCTTTGAGGAAAAAAAGATTCTCCCAAACTTACTGCAACTACCATTGGAAAATATAAAGAGGGAAAATTGCAAGTGAGAGCTGGAAATGGTAATGCTCATACTATTCTTGGCTCATTCAATGGCCAAATATGGAAATATAAGCAAGTTGCAACCCATCTGTGCCTCAAAGTAAAATGGGCTTGAACAGCAAAGTTTTCAAGCAGAAAGCATGGAGTAACATATGTTTATCTAGAGTATCTTACACCATGTGAGTGAATGGATTCCAGATTTTACTACAGCTTTCAACAAACCACATAATTTTAACTCATTGTCTACCTTTATGTTTAAGGACCAGAGACCACTGAAAAAAAATCAGAATCATTCTGAAAGCTAGACTGTGATGGGAAGAAATTAAGTCTTCTAGGTGATTTTTTTTTAATATATATGTTCAATGGGGCTAAGAAACACTGGGAGTAAAATCACTCTGTGCATAGACTTCAATTCACCTCTACATGGCTGTCTTGATGTGCATTCTTTGTACATGTACATTATAATCATCTTTTTCTACAGGATTGCCACTTTTAAATATTTTATTTTTTTCCATGAGTAAATGAAAAATAGTTCAAACACTCATTGTTAATTTTCACACCATATCCAAAAAGTTCAAGGAGCCTTGGAGGTTTTTTTGTGGCGAGATCCTACATAGATGTGCTCACCCAAATTATTCTCCTAAAAAATAAGATTTTCTCTTTATGTTTAGGTCTACCTTCATTTGCTCTGTTGTAAGTCTGTAATAACTCCATAAAGTCTACACAGATCACCAAGAATGGAAAATTAATGTAATGCTGATCAAAGATTGCATTGTCTGCTCATTTTGGACTCTGTTTGGACTTACACCAGTGTGATCCCAGGGGAAGATGGCAACTCCTTACTCTTTCTTCCTTTCTCCCTTCTTTCATGCAAACTCTGCCAAAACTGATAACTTCTCCCTCAGCTGGCTCCCAGGATCCAATTGTTTTTTCCCTGTCTTCCCCCAGCTAATGTGAGCTGGTTTTCCCCTTGTATACAGCTGCCATAATTCTTAGAGCATTTCATCCTTTTCACTTTCTAAATGGAAATGTTAAATTTTTCACAGAGGAGGTGCCCTGGGGGGGAGTTTTGCTCACACCCAAGAACGGATGTCAGTTAATATTTGGACATGATTAATTAACAGTAAACCCTAAGGCAAACTTCGCTATTATGAAAATAAGACAATATTCCAGATTACACAAGCGTCTGCCTATATGATAAAGTTACCCAGATGCTCTGAAATCAGCAAAGATTTGTCACACATACAAGGAGAGTTATTATTTTATTAATTTCATATTCAGATGAATTACTTTTGTCCCTCATAGACAATATAGGAATGACCTAGCGATGAACCACTATTTGAATTATCTCTCAGACACTTTCAAGCACTGGTATAAAGTTTTCTAATTTTGCAGATTATTTGGAGCTCATATTATTTTCCTAGTCAGTAGTTAATTGGTATTTTACCACACAAGTGGAAAGTCAGCCTTACCAAGCAGTGTTTTTAAATCCTGAATTATATTTGCAGCTCCATCTTGGGTGGAAAACAACCTCTGTTTGACAAATAGAGCTGAAACACACCATGGATCAGCTTGAGGAGTAGAAATGAGCTTTTCAGGAGAAACTAAAGTAGGTCATTGTGTAGGCAAATTAGAGTCACACATGTTTGAAGAGAGTGAAGATGCCAGAGGAGCTAAAGGAACTCCAGCACTGAAGGACTGAAAACCACACCTGTGTACTGCCAGGGAGGCAGGTGGAGACATACACAGCTCCATAAGCAGGGCTATTGAATGTGCAATGGAAGATATGCCAGAACCTTAATTTATTGTCTTATCCAAAAGATGTAGGTAAAGGCATAATAACTCTTCATCATCACCAGGAAAATGCACATTTATTTTACTTCATAAAATAAGGATGTCAATATTTTTCTGCTATGGAGCATTACAGACTCTCTCAAGACAAATTATTTCACAATCTGAAAATGCTCTATCACTATTATTCAGGTATTTTCTTCCACCTCAGGCCCAGGTGTAGATGTATTTGGAGAAACTGTGAAATTAAATGTTCTGGTTATGAGAAAAAAACTTAATGATGAGGCCAACTAAAACCTCTGTTTATTTTGTATTGACTTTTCAACAGAAGGATTTCAGAAAATAAAAAAGTAACTTTTTCTAGAACATAGACACAAGAAACTTGGGAAAGTCTGAAGTCAGAACAATATAGCCAAATAGCACAGGAGAGTAATATTTCAACATTTGATTCTCTTCAAAGTCCAGCAAATAAATTTTTATCCCCTCACATGAAAAAAAAACCCAAAACAAACAAACAAACAAACAAAAAAAACTCCTGTAAGGCATTACAAATGCACTTGGAGCAAAGAGCTACATATTTGACACCCATAATCCTAAATATCTAAATGTAATATGACAAAGGCAAAATATTAGTTAAAACTCTCAACAACCATGAAATTTCAATCCCAGTCCTTATCAAACTGTTGATTGACTTAATTGCCACCAATTCATAACAGCTTTTTAATTGTGACATGAACATTTGTCCTTTTTTTAATTGTGGCATGGTTCCATCTCTTACGATAAATTCATGCAATAATGGTTCGTGAGGGGTTTTTTTGCAGATTCTGGATTCCTCTGACAAGTGAGCAGAAGAAACTTCAACCAGAAAAAGTGAATTTTCCTCAGGGAAATACTCACTTGATATGATTTGTCTCCAGTTTCATAATGTTGTCACTGAAATGTGCCAAGGTGAGATTGAGGAAAAATAAAATAAAAGAAAAATATATAAAATAAATATAATAAAGGATCACTCTGCTATTGACACTTAAGGTAGCATCTTGCATCCCAGAAGTATTCTGAAAGGAGATTATATCCAGGTGTGTTTGGTCTCTTCTCCCAGTGGAAAGGTGGGCAGGATGTGTGGAAAGGACCTCAAGTTGCACCAGGGGAGGTTTAGTTTGAATTTTGGATAAAAAATCTTCACTGCAACTGGGGTCAGGNAAAGGAACTCCAGCACTGAAGGACTGAAAACCACACCTGTGTACTGCCAGGGAGGCAGGTGGAGACATACACAGCTCCATAAGCAGGGCTATTGAATGTGCAATGGAAGATATGCCAGAATCTTAATTTATTGTCTTATCCAAAAGATGTAGGTAAAGGCATAATAACTCTTCATCATCACCAGGAAAATGCACATTTATTTTACTTCATAAAATAAGGATGTCAATATTTTTCTGCTATGGAGCATTACAGACTCTCTCAAGACAAATTATTTCACAATCTGAAAATGCTCTATCACTATTATTCAGGTATTTTCTTCCACCTCAGGCCCAGGTGTAGATGTATTTGGAGAAACTGTGAAATTAAATGTTCTGGTTATGAGAAAAAAACTTAATGATGAGGCCAACTAAAACCTCTGTTTATTTTGTATTGACTTTTCAACAGAAGGATTTCAGAAAATAAAAAAGTAACTTTTTCTAGAACATAGACACAAGAAACTTGGGAAAGTCTGAAGTCAGAACAATATAGCCAAATAGCACAGGAGAGTAATATTTCAACATTTGATTCTCTTCAAAGTCCAGCAAATAAATTTTTATCCCCTCACATGAAAAAAAAACCCAAAACAAACAAACAAACAAACAAAAAAAACTCCTGTAAGGCATTACAAATGCACTTGGAGCAAAGAGCTACATATTTGACACCCATAATCCTAAATATCTAAATGTAATATGACAAAGGCAAAATATTAGTTAAAACTCTCAACAACCATGAAATTTCAATCCCAGTCCTTATCAAACTGTTGATTGACTTAATTGCCACCAATTCATAACAGCTTTTTAATTGTGACATGAACATTTGTCCTTTTTTTAATTGTGGCATGGTTCCATCTCTTACGATAAATTCATGCAATAATGGTTCGTGAGGGGTTTTTTTGCAGATTCTGGATTCCTCTGACAAGTGAGCAGAAGAAACTTCAACCAGAAAAAGTGAATTTTCCTCAGGGAAATACTCACTTGATATGATTTGTCTCCAGTTTCATAATGTTGTCACTGAAATGTGCCAAGGTGAGATTGAGGAAAAATAAAATAAAAGAAAAATATATCAAATAAACATANCACTGAAATGTGCCAAGGTGAGATTGAGGAAAAATAAAATAAAAGAAAAATATATAAAATAAATATAATAAAGGATCACTCTGCTATTGACACTTAAGGTAGCATCTTGCATCCCAGAAGTATTCTGAAAGGAGATTATATCCAGGTGTGTTTGGTCTCTTCTCCCAGTGGAAAGGTGGGCAGGATGTGTGGAAAGGACCTCAAGTTGCACCAGGGGAGGTTTAGTTTGAATTTTGGATAAAAAATCTTCACTGAAACTGTGGTCAGGCACTGGTCAGGCTGCCCAAGGAAGTGGTCTTATCATGATCCATGGAAGAGTTCAAAAGGCACATGGATGTGGCACCTAGGGATATGGTTTAGTGGTTAATGGTTGGACTTGGTGATCTTAGGGGTCTTTTCCAACTAAAGTATTGTATGAGGAGTATGGTTTAATGTAGTTATTAGGAAGTTTAATTATGAAATGGAGAGTAAGGCTATTAATTTTTGTGAATGACTCCGCTTAAGTGGTCTGCAAGTGTGCCATAGGAAAATAATTAAAAGTCAAAATTATAATCACAAGTGGATTTAATTCTGCAAGTCTATCTGCAAAATTCTGGAGTTATACTGTAAAAAATAATTAGCACAGAATGGGAGATGTTTGAGCAGTCAGCACTTCTACAAAAATACCTGCCTAATGCAGGAACAGTGACTCCTCTGTCATTCCTTTTCAGAGTTAAATATCAGGCTGGGAGGTATGAAGATTTCTAAAACAAAACAAGTAATTTCACTGTACTTTGTGGCTTCAGCTGGACAGTGTAAGTCAAAAAAATAGCAAGTGAGTGTAGAGGAGAGTAAAAGAGAACCTTAGTTCTACAGAGAATGCAAGAGATTGAAAAGATGAGAAAGAGTCAATTAAGTTGGAGGAAAAAGATGTTGCTGCTCCTGTAGAGTTGAAAGCATTTGGGAAAAGCTTTGAGGCACATGGTGAGATTCTCAGGGCTCCTGTGCAGGGCCAGGAGTGGGATTTCAGTGATCCTTGTGGGTCCCTTCCAATATAGGATATTCTAGGATTCTGTGGTTCTATGAAAGATCTCTGAAACTAGTCCAAGAAATATAAATGTTCACAAAGTTCTTTTAAATTATTAAAAAACTCCAAGAGGGAAAAAAAATGGAAAATGCAGAGACTTATGAGATAACATTATGGTCAAAAAACACCTGATACTGATCATGGAAACTGCAGATCTTGAATTCTCCATCTGTCTGGATCAGTGATCCTAAGAAACTCTTCTTCCTATGGATGGATGGATGAATAGCTTGTAAGACACTTCCTGCTGGGCTTTTTGTTTTCTAACTTGGGGTGTGCAGATTTATGCTACTCAATTCTTTCACAGTATTTTTGACATCCAGATACATATTATTGTTATAACTGAACACGTGAAGCAGACCTGAATATAAAAAAGACAATAATACTTGTAACAAGTAATATATTTGTATTCTTTTTTTGTGTTCAGAATATTACTTGGAAAGCAACAAGAAGTAGAAAAATAAGACTTTTTAGGAAGCCAATTAGAAAATGTAAAACTTACATCTTGTAATTCATAGATGTAAAACAATCCACACAAAAAGACCTTTAAGGCCATGAAAGAATGTTTGCCATCTGAAATTTGTAAGATTTTCAGCTATTGCATAACATTGCCTCCAGCAATGAACCTCTCCGAATCACATCAACTTAAAGTTTGTGCTACAAATCCGTGTCACTTCAGAGAGAGACTAAGAGAGAGAAAAAAAAAAAAAAAAAA
>VXBI01014663.1:909398-928846 GCA_013397375.1 Toxostoma redivivum | reverse complement strand
CACCCCATATGGAGTTTATACCAAATTATTTAAAAATATGTTTAAAAGTAATCGAAAAATCAGTTCCATTCAGTGGTGTCTGTCATGAATCCTGGAGGAACATGGTATGAGAGATCTTAAGTTTTATGTGGAGAAAAAAAGAGCAGGTAACTAGCAGGCACACTGAGGATGGTGGCAGTTCGTTATAAAGTCACAAAACCTGGTAAACATAAAAAAAATCATGGCTTTTTTTAGTGATGGGAGGCATTTTTAAGTTTAGAAGCTTCCAACAGTCTGTTGCACAGGCAGAAGTACAGGGAGAGAATATTCACTAAGGGTAAGAATGGACAGATTTTGGGTGAGTATTTTTTTCTATTCCTGGTTTATGACAAAATAAATATTTATACATTTTTTTATTTATATATATGATATCACATTACTTCATTTAAGCGCAAGAGGAAAAGAGGCAACCTACAGATGATGGAAATGCATCCTTAATTGCCTTGCCAGATATTTCTACATCAAACCCTAGAATCAGCAGCACTCCATTCTCCCTTCCTTCCCCATCCCTTCAGGCAGATGGTGATCAAACCTGAGCCCACAGCTCCCTTCCTCATTTCTTTATCTTTTCCGCTCTTTTTCTCTGTGCTTTCCAGTGGCAGCAATGCTTCTGTGTCCTATAAGCAGCAAAATTCCACTTTTCTCCCATTTTAGAGGAGGCCATCTCAATGCATGTGGTTGGGATTCTCAAAGTAACCAAGCAGAAGAGCATCAGTTTTGCTTGCCTTGGAGTTTCTGCTTATCCCAGTCTCTTGCCTGCTCCACTGCTTTGTTTATGCAGCCCTTTGGCTGCTCCCTGCCTGCCCTTACAAACGTTGTTTTGACATCCTGGTCACCAGGTGCCCCACCACCCCTTCCATCAACAGACACTTGTGCAGCAGATGGCACAAATGGGTTGGCAATAATTCAGTGTCTCAGCATTGGATTGCCTTGTCTGGTGCTTGTGATGGTGGCTAGACAGGGTTAATGACAGTAGCAGGGGAAAAAATATATTAAAAATACTGTGAGGATGCACTTTCAGAGAGGAAAGCTCTTCCATGGGCCAGAAGCACCACTGAAAATCTCTGCTCATAATAAGCATGAGCTACATTGTGTAGCAAAAAAGGTTTATTTTAGTACCTTCAGTTTAATCACATTAAAAATGTCAAGGTTTCCCTTATCCCCTTTGATCATCCTAACTCCAATGACTCCAATTATATTTTCTGCTTTACAAGACAATGATTAGTTTAGCTATGGTGGTCTAAGGATAGTAAATTAAATCAGGTTAGTAAGGGGTGGTGAGAGATTTCATTAGACCAACAAATAATTATTTGTGTGTGCATACCTGCTGATATTCTGAAATGCATGGTGAGAATTAGAACTCAATGGCAAATCCTGAAATTTTTTATTCTCTGGTTGATTTGGTACCAAAAAATAGCCATTTTTTAAAATAAAAACCCTTATAAAGAGTTGGAATTCAATTCAGTGGGAATAATCATGAAGTTCAGGGGTGTTTAGATTCAGTGTTCCAATACTGAGCTCAGTAACCTACAGAAATATGTAGCTCATGCAAAGAGTTAGAAACGAGTCATAATCAGTTTCTTTACTCTGCTGGCTTCTTACTCTGAATAAATCACTTGAAGTGTTTTCATCCATTTCACTGCTTCTAAATTGGAGATAATATTCCTGTCCCAGTGGTAGTGCAATGATTAATTAATCACTTCAAGTCACTTGAGATTTGAAAATGTGTGTGTGTGTATGTAGCTTCACATATGGAGAATATATATAAATATTTCCTTTACTTCGTATGTTAGGCATAAAGAGTGTCGTTCTGGAATCAGCACTGAAATTTTTGAACAAGAATAATAAAAAAAAAACATCTTGGGAATTCAGGTTGTCAAATTCAAATGACAGTCATACTTCCCATCTCCAAATTATCTCCAGCTATAAAGTTCTCTCTCTTTCCTTGAAATCGTCTCCTCAGAAGACTCAAAAAGCAAAAGTTATTGATCCTGAAGAAATTTCACATTGCTTTCCTTTTCCAGTATGACATGGAGTGATTTGTCTTCTGCTTTGTGGGGCTTTGTCAGGCATTGTGCATTATACTGCAGTCTGGACCACTGAGAGGCACAAAATACCTCCCACCACTGCAGCTATGAGAGTAAGAAAAAGAGAGGAATAAAGTAGAAGAGTGGTATTTTAAGAAAAAATAAATATGGATGCATTTGGGCTTCTTATGCAGCATCACTAAGCTTCAACTGTTGGACTTAGAGGTCTTTTCCAATCTTAATGATATTATGATTCCATGATAACACTCTGTAGTATCACACACAAGGCCAGGTAAATGATCACTAAAAATGTGGGTTGCTGTTCCAAGCTGCTTTCTGGACATATATGCATAATCATAAGACCAGCATGTAAAAATGAGGCAGTTCTGCAAATTTATTCCTAGATTTTTTTCTTTAAAAAAAAAAAAAAAAAGCTGAAAATAAAATATTTGTAATATAATTTTATTTTTCCCTAATTTTTTGTTTTTATAGCTTCTTAAAAGAGACACTTATATAGAGCCTCCTTTATGATCACAATGTGATTGAGTCAAAAAACAGACATGTTTTTTGCTGCTTTCTGCCTTTAAGATGCATAGATTTTGCTGTTAGTAGAAGGAAAAAATAAACTATATACAGCCCTGGCACACATTTTCAGCTCAGCCTTAGTTTCTCACATGATCTTGGGCAGGTGTTTTAAGCCCACATTGGCTCAATTCCCCATCTGTTGATCAAAGCTAATGTCTAGACCAAGTAGAGTCAGTCGACAACTTCTGAGTAAAATTATTTTATGCCAGATTCACCAGAATGAAAAAAAATTGAGAAAACACATCAAATCCACAAAAGTTTTTGACACAGAAAGCAGAAGGATACTGTGAATCTAGTGACACCCCTTTGGTGAAGCAGGTCTGCTTGTCACATATACCCAGATCTCTGGGATAAGCCACCTTTCACAGCTGTCTGTCTTATAACTAATCACATAGGTAAAAATTCACAGTAGTAAACTTCCAGCTCCCTCCAGGACTCTGGTTCCTGATTTCTTTACGTGGCATTGACAGATTTCCATTCTTTATTGTGTGGATGTGGATTTGTTGCTTAACATCAGAGCTCTTAAATTTCCAGCTCTTTTTGTGGCTCCTCTCACTGGCTGTCTACTGCACACGTGGTCACTCCCACATGGTCATTTCCCACAAATATATTTGCTTTGAGAACCATTCTGGTTGAGTGAGCTTTGTAAGCACAGGAGCATCCTTCCTCTTCTAAAAACTTACACTGTTTTCCTTACTTCTGCTATAATGTTCTGCCACAATGCAAAAATACCAAATAATGATGATTCCTAGAAATTCTTCCCTGTGAGGGTGCTGAGGCCCTGGCACAGGGTGCCCAGAGAAGCTGTGGCTGCCCCTGGATCTCTGGAAGTGTCCAAGGCCAGATTGGAGATGGGGCTTAGAGCAGCCTGGGATAGTGGGAGGTGTCCCTGACCATGGTAGGGGGGTGTAGTTTGATGATTTTTAATGTTCCAACATAAACCATTCTACGATTCTATGATCCTATGATATTCCCCCTGTTAAAGCAGAGCAAGAAATCAGAAATTGTCAGATTTTTGGAAACTGGAAATTTGAACAACCAAAGAGCTGAAATCCAAGAAATCTAGATTACTAGCACGATTTCACAGCCATTCTAGTTGCAAAATACTTCTACTTTCAGCAGGGTATAATTCCCCCCACCTCACAAAAAAAACCTATTTTGTTAAAAAATGGTCCTATTTCCTCATCTGAGATTTTAACTTGTTTCTTGTATTTTTTAGAAAGTATATAAAATAAATGTATTTTTAGATAAAGTAAGTTGCTAGGAGGCAAGAAATTATCTATTCTGTAAACACTGGTGAAAAACAGGTACAATTATGACTCTCTGGCTGCTCGTTTACTAAAAGTAGGTGTTTAATTATGACGTGCAAAAATCTTACAGTAGAAGAAACTAAGAAATCCTTTGCCTTCCTTCTCATTTTGCTTTTACTTTGGCTCCCCTGTATCCCATGTTTCAAAAAATGGCCAAGAGTTTGTGTGTGTGTGTGTGTACATAATGACATAATAACATCTCAATTAGATCTGCTCTGTAATGGGCTCATTAGGATAAATGTGTGTGCTTGGCCTCTGTTCTGCTGCAGAACTGAAGTTAATCAGATAAACTTCAAAGGGCAAATGCAAGGATTATGCCTCACCTCACGGGGACACAGTCCTTCCTTTGAAGTACCTGTTGGCATCCAGAAAGTTCTGTCAAGTCATCAATATATTTTAACTACCTTGGGGTAGTTTCCTATCTTTTTCTTCTGATGTAAAAAGCTTTCCTTTTTCTCTTATGTAAATATCTTGCTTGGCCCGATGGGATCTGGAACCCCAGTTGATGCCCTGAGTGCCATCACCATGGCCAGAATCAACCACTCATCAAACACTTCCTTTTTAGTACCCAAGAGAAGTAATTTGGTTCTTGACAAGTTACACAAATACATATAGAAAGCAGTGCTGATATTAGGAAGTCTTCAACTTCCAGCTAAGAGGGGCCCATACAAGTGTTAACCAGGGTTATCCTTGTTAATTCAGAATCAATTTTTCTGCATATATAAGTGTTCACTCTGTTTCACGATTAAATAAATGTCAGAGCTAAAATATATGCCTGCACATTACTACTAACAGTAGACAAGTCAGGCGTTTTCTCCTCTGTTTATTCAACAGCAAACCACTGTTATTTGCAAAACAAAAAAGCAACACAGTGAGAACACTGAAATCCTTTCTATTTCTTTTTTAAGCACTCAGACTAAACCACACAAAACCAGCCAGTCATTTCTTCCCTGCCAAGTGATTATGCAGCCATGTTGTTTGAAAGCTTGCATAATTTACATTAGCATGCTTAAGATCTCAGGTGACTATGCCTTTGAGGCCAGCATGATAGCCCCAGTAGACCAAGATTTGATATTCTTCCCAATATCTGACCCTTTTTTCCTTGTTAATTATAGGCAGACTACCCTGGCCTGGGCCCGGATCTGCACCTGTTTCCCATCTCTGAGCAGCTGCTAATTAGGTTGCAAATGGTGGGGCTGGGCAGAGCTGGCCACACAGGCTTCAGAGCCCATTGATCAGCCTGGTGTGCCATGCACACAACAATTATTGCCTTCTGAACTTCCCGCAATGAAAGCTGCTCCCAGGCACCACATTGTATTGAAATTAAAAATTGCATTGCTTCTCACCCTGGTGATGTGTAACAGTGCTGCTCCAAGGAGTAAGGGACAGCAGAGGAGCAATATTGGCTCCAACACAGCAAGAAATAATAAATGTATTGAGTTATGTATGTTTAGCATGGAGGTGACTCCAACAGAGGGTTGTTAATGTTCCTCTTAAAATAATTTATTTGTCCTGCTGGTCCCAAGAAAAACTGACTTCTGAATCTTATCTTGGAAACAGAGTTGTGAATGATCCTAAAAACCTTATGGTGAAATAATCCTAAAAAAATTGTTTTAATTAGTGGCATTTGAGCAACACCTCAAAATAGTGGGCTAACTGTAGCAACACAGAGCAATTTAAGCTAAAATTTAAGACTGGCAGTGTCTTTGGTGCTCACAGAAAAGGGGAAGTATATTAAGACCACAAAGGCTGATTAATTTGTTAGTAAATAAATAAATAAGTGTTATTTCCAGCCCAAATAGTGAAAGGTGATAAATGTTTCAGAAAAGCTGAGAGGAATTCCTCATGAAAAGAATTAGGCGGCCCCCTCTCATTCCAAGACGTGTCAAGAAATATGTAATAAGTTATCCATGAAGTATATGGAAATCCCCTTGGTTTTATCACAATAAATACTGAGATTTTGGAAACCTAAGCATATATTAATTGCTAAAAAATTCTACAGATAGGGAAAATATGGTATGGAGAAGCTAAAGTGACTTGCTTGAGCAGGTGAAAAGGGTTTCTGCAAGTGAGGAAGGGATTGTAAATGTATTTGGTACTGCAACCACTGAAATATTCTTCTACCTACCTGGAGATGGATCTGATTCCACTGCAGTTAAGGATCTTCATTACCAATGGACTGCATGAGAGAACCTTCTTTGTGGTTCTAGATCTTCAATTCAAGAAAGTAAAATAAAACACAAAATAATATCAACACTATTTTTAAATGTTTATGTCACTAAGTGCAAGTACAAGAGCAAATACTATGAAAAACTTTGGGTCTTTACTCAAACTCACAACAACCTACTCTGAATAACACACCCATCACCTGCAAACTTGGACTTCTGCAGTCCAGAGGATTCTTTGCCAAAGGAAACATTCTGAAGCAACTTTGCATAGAATACAAAATAAATCAAAGATCTTCATATGCAGAAAATCATGTGAAACTCACATTATAAATAATTCACTGTGAATTATTTACTTGTCTTAGGATCTGTGGGCCAGATTCCCAGCTGGTGTAAATCCACATGATTGTCTCAGCTTCAGTGGAGCTCTGCTGATTTACACCAGCTCAGGAGCTGACCCAGTGTGTTAATCAAGAATATCTCACCAGCACAATAGGATAGAGTATGCTTTGGGGGAAAAAAAAAAAAAAAAAAAAAAAAAAAAAGTTACTNGGGGGAAAAAAAAAAAAAAAAAAAAAAGTAACATGCACTGAAAACAGTAAAAAAACAGTTCACCAGCTGTTCACAATCTTAATATGTCTGTGGATGGTGTGAAGGAGATAGAAAGGCCTTTGTGAAGGCTAATAGTGTGCTAGGAAGCTGCAGCAGGTGAAAAAAACAATAATCACCTTTCCAGTTTCTCAGGAAATGATGATCCCAAACAATAGTTGGCAGCTTAACTCTTGTCAGCCTGTTGTTTTACAAAATCCAGCATTTCCTCTACTTTGAATTTGTATTAGCAGAGGATGAATCATTGATGCTGCCGGATCCCCTCATTTTTTATATACAGCAGAATGAATTATTTTCATATATCATGTCATGAGCTTTCTCTATTTTTACATTTTCCCACTGCAGTGGAATCAAAGTGAATATTTCATAGAGATTCCTTTTCTGTAGGGTTTGACCATAAATCAGATTTGCTGCAATCTATCTGCAGAGGTGACCTGTTTTCTCAAAGCTAACATGGCAAAAAAAAAAAAAAAAAAAAAAGAATCAAGAGAAAAAAAGCCCAAGTCTCTAACTAAATAAATCTAACCAAAACATTCTTTTAGTTAAAGACACACACTAATGAATATTTTAAAAATTGGCATAACTTACCTTTTATTAAATGTTTAAAAGCATCAAAATGTTGCATAGACTTAGCTTTAATATTTTGAACAGGCTTGGGATAGAGTCTGTCTCCAACCAAGATAAAAGGAAGCAGAAAAGGTAGTGGATAAATTTACATCAACACATGACTGGATATGAGTGGTTATGTTATAGTTAAGTGCATTATGAAAGATTTAGAAAACCCTGGTCTTGGCTTTAGGCTTAAAGTAATTAGCAATTTTTGCATAACTGAATCAGTGGAGATTCTGTATCTAACTTTAGGGGCATTAAAGTTTTTAATACAATCCCTAAGCTTGTGTTCAGAGTCAGTGCAGTAAGGAACATCAGGGATCAGTAGGTACAGGGTATAATAAAGCAGATCTTGTGCTGCAGTGAATTGATTCTTCTAGGAGTGAATCAGATTTAAATTCCCAAATGCGGAGGCTGACCAAGAGCTAAACTTACTGGCAGATTCTTGTTATCAGGCCAGAGAGATTCAGGAAAAACACTTGCAAAGAGAGAAAAAAGTATATTAAATGAGAATAAAATTGTTGCTCTTCAGAGGTGAAATTTTGGCCAAGTATTAATGATAAGATGAACTATGTCCTACAAAGAGCTGGTTTTGATGACCAGTGTCATGTTCTTAGGAGAATTGATCCAATAGACAGGAAAAATATCTGTGATTTCCAGTTGGTCAAATATTTTCTTTTTTTCTCTCTCTACTGACACAAAGTATGTAATTTTATTTTCTCTATATATTTTTGTGACTATGGTTAATTATATGTAGTTATATCTTCTTTTCATCAGCTATGAAATCTGAATTTAGGAGTTCCTGAGTGAAAAAACTTCATGCTTAACTCTTAGTCAAGAAAACTTTGTCACAGTTGCCCAAGTCACTAATATACTCAAACACCTTCTGCAGAGTTCATTACAAAACATAAATTCATTCTCTCAACACAGATTAACCTCTGTGCAGAGACAATGCTAAAATGTTGTATTTGAACCCAGAGGTGTTTAATTCTGACACTGGAAAGCAAAATGATTGGAAGAAACAGAAACATTCTACAAATATCAGTTCTCAGCAAGGATCTTGTGACTGTGCTGGTGCATTGTACAGCACAAACAGACAAAGCACAACTTTTTGCTGAAAATTTACATCTGTTTGTGAATAATCCATGAGCAAGAACACACCCACAAAGATTAATGTGATGAATATAGTTTTAATTTTTAATTGATGATCTTGTCCTTTTCTTTCTGTGATTCTTAGCAATGGTCCATAGGTAGAATGGTTTTGCTGGAAAAGCTGAGGAATCACCTCCAAAAGAGGTCATTAGTCATTTCCTACTTAGATAATGTTAGAAAATGGGGTGAAAATTTGAATTTGGACTTCTCTAAAAAAAAAAATAAATAAAGTTTACTCTTTTTTTTTAAAATCCTGGTTAAGAGCACTCAGCAAGATATGAACAGAGGCTGGGAAATTGCCACATACAGAGAAACTGATGTTTAGGTCTAGAAAAGTACAAGTTCCATAAATCATAGAATCACAGAATCATGGAATGATTTGGGTTGGAAAAGACCCTAAAAATCATCTCGTTCCAACTCTTCTGCCATGGGCAGAAACACCTTCCACTATCCCAGGTTGCTCCAAGCCCCATCCAGCCTGGCCTTGGACACTTCCAGGGATCCAGGGGCAGCCACAGCTTCTCTGGGCACCCTGTGCCAGGGCCTCCTTACCCTCATGGGAAAGAATTTTTTTTTAGTATTCAGTTCTTTCAGACTTTCATTACAGAAGAGATGTTCCATCCCTCTAATCATTTTTGTAGCTCTCATCTGCATTCACCCCAACAGGAGTTGTAAGTCCAGAGTCCCTCCTGTATTACATCAAGTGACACAAGTCACAGAAATTACTTCCTACATAATTTCCCCATTCAATAAATAGCCACCTACATTTAACCAGCGGAAAAGCTCCCAAGGACCTTTTGGAGATTGTTTGTCTTGCATAACCACCTAAACATTGCCCTGGGCTATCTGAGACATCTGCATGGCCCTGGTGGGTGTAGTACAGGACCTACAGGAGACCCATGACTTGGAAAAACAAATTAATGGGGGATAACCTCACTCATCCTCTGCTCTCTAAGAAATTCTTTTGTTCTCTAAACAGAGAAGCAAACACAGTTTTTAGGTAATGCCCTTGGCATTTAACAGTTGGATCTGATGATCTTAGAGATCTTTCCAACCTAAACAATTCAAAGGTTCTATGATCTCAAATACAATTTGATGGACTTTTGTAGGCAACTGAGCTATGTTGGCCAAATTCCCATTCTGATCACGGGCTAAACTGTGAACACCTACACTTCAGGGTGTTAATCCTGTACCAAATCAAATCCTAGGTCATTAATGTGAAGCAGACATTGAATAGTCAGCTGGCTAAATATGACCATTTAGTGCCATCTGGGATACCCTAAAGTGTTCCACCTGGACTCCAGCTGCAACTCCCTAGACTCAGATGGCACTTGGAACCACAGCATATGTGGGCTATTAAACCAAGCCACTAAATTTTAGATGGCTAAAATTAGGTTAGGTGAATCCTGCTTTCAGGGCCTCAGGATGCCAC
This sequence comes from Toxostoma redivivum, assembly GCA_013397375.1. NCBI lineage: Eukaryota > Metazoa > Chordata > Aves > Passeriformes > Mimidae > Toxostoma > Toxostoma redivivum. The sequence continues at coordinate 918,918 of VXBI01014663.1, read as the reverse complement.
TTTTAAATCTTCTACACCCTATTAATCTGACACCTAAGGGCTAAGACTGGGAATAAAAATTATGCCTTTCATAGGCTTCTAAATGCAAGGGATATGTTATTACTCCTCAATAGGATCTAAGGCCTGAGGATATTTTACATCCTAAAGTCCTACAAAGGCATTCAGTGTATGAGTTTCTGTAAGCATGAAATGTTGCATCCAAACATGATTTATAATAACTTCAGGTCTCTTAGAGAGACAAAAGCTTGGGTAATGGATTGGGTGGATAGAATGGGAGGCAGAGTGCTTATTTCTAGATGGTGCTGTTTAAACTTAGTCATCACCATTTTTGTGTTGGTTTAGTGATATACTTTCAAATATTAACTTATTCAAACTCTCATCAAGATTTGATGCTACTTTTTGAATGATAATATATTATCTAAAGACTTTCTAACACATGCCCCTACTCCACAGGTCTGCAAAATTTGTACTAAAATATATGGGGTAAATTGCACTTTGAGTTACTACATTTTGCTCCCAATATTCTGTCTGGTTCCCATATCCTGCTGTATTTCCACTTCTGGGGTTTGTGCTAAAACCAAAGAATGAAAAATTTGGGCAAATAAAGGCTGTATGAGTGCTCAGCATCTAGATCCTGTTGATTATGGAGAAATTCAGTATGAGAAGAACTATAAATTCATTCTAGTTCTGCTGTTGCAGTATCATAACCAGTATTCTAGCTACATAAAAAGCAATAACAACTGACATATGGATGCCTAGGAAACATTTAAAATCAAAGACAAGCTCCTTTTACTCAAAGTTCTTGTTTGTATGAAAGCTCCATGGATTGATGTTTTGGCTATATTCTTTTTCTTTACCTTTATCTGTTCCAAAGCAAGCTTTTCTTCAAACCTGGTGTGTTTATTTATTTACACACTTAGGAATATGTGCACACACCTTGACATGAACATCCTTAAGAGACTCTCTTGGTTAGATAACACTATTTAATTTTCAAAGAAAAGGGGCATAAGGTCACAACAACTAGGAGTCACTGGCCTTAGATGCACTCATCTGAGATAGAATTCAGTGTGGAATAAAAGAAACAATTCAGTTCAACTGTATCATTTGTCTAAGCCAGGTATCATCACCCAGATCTCCATTATGCTCAAAGGAAACAAATAGCTGCTTCCAGCAATGAATTATCTGATATAGCTGGGATTTTTTTTTCTTCAGAATGAGAAATCACTCTCTAGAGACAAAAAAAAAATAATTTAACAGTGACTTCTTAGTTCTGCCATTAAACTACAGGCTAAGAGAGAGAGTATTTCTGAAGTTACCTAAGAAAACCTTGCCTCCAAGAAATTAAAAATTTACCCAGCACCATGCTGAAGATAAATAATAAAACCTCCAAGTCTTCTGATTATTATATTCAGACACCAAATCCAAGGGTTCCAACTTTCTAATATGTAGCACATGCAAAACCCTTTCAGCTTTTCCTTTAAATCTCTGTATCATTGCTACAACCACAAATAACACTCTACATTCCTGTTATTTATACTTGAGGTTCAGGTCTCTGTTTTCTTCCCAATTGCTCCACTTTCTCTGTTCTCCCTGTGCTTATGCAATCCATTTCTTTTCCCTTACCTTTCTCTTCAGGGAATCTTGATATTATTTTTATACAATGTGTTCTTGTAATTTTGGCTGTGTTATGGTATCACAGTAGTACAGGAAGCTAAATATATCCTCCAGGTAGTTTGGGCATCTGGAAAATAGATGTTTTAAGCAGAACACAGTCTAAAGCTGTATCTGAATCAGAAATCAAAGTTTTTAAAGTAAAAATCTTATTAACGAATATTAAACCCCTTAATTCCAAACCTTTTAAACCCTAAAATTTAATTGTTAAAGTATGATTTTTTTATTAATTTAATTTCCAATAATATAATTTAGCATATTCTGTTATATTGAATCATGATTTATTTATTACATTCCACTAATATTATTAATACAATGCTCTGAAACAATATCGATTACTAAAGTGCATTGTTTTAATATAGTGATAATATTTATTTCAAATAAATAAGGTCAGAATGATAATGGAAAAGAAAGTGGATATATTCATTCCTCTTTTTTCTCCCATCCTTTTATCAGTAGCAGATTTCAATATTAGCAAAATCTCCAAAGTGTGGCAATAACTGGATATCAGAACCTACCACGTGCTGACTGTTCTCATTGGCTCCTGAGAAAGAGAATTGTTTGAGCAGAGTGTCAGAATTCAACTTTTGGACTTTCCCCAGAGAAGCTGTGCCAACCCATCCCTGGAAGTGTCCAAGGCCAGGTTGGATGGGGCTTGGAGCAACCTGGGATAGTGGAAGGTGTCCCTGCCCACGGCAGGAGGTTGGAATGAGATGTTCTTGAAGGTCCCTTCCAACCCAAACCATTCTGTGATTCTATAGAATTTTTCTGTCTATTTGATTTTCAACCTACAAACTACTTTGAAAGCAATATAATTTTGCAGCAACATAATGTTTTCTGAAAGGTCTTCTGAGGTCATTCAGCAGCATATGGACTTCATTTTTCATGGTCAGTAGGTTACATGTGGCCAAGAGTTGCTCTTATTACAACTGTGAAATGCCCTTTTCCTTGGTACTTGAAATCTTATGCTTGTAGTAATGTTGTCAGGCAGGTATATGACACAGGAAGGGAAGCCAAGGAACTCAACATCTGTTGGAGCTGCTCTCTCCTCTGTCCATGCCATGAAGCAAATCCCTTCTCTGCAGGACAGCCCTGAAGGCTCCAGTCCAGCCAGCAACTCCATATGATCATAGCAAGCCTGAGAAGTTCAGAATTGTGCAAATGTTTCTGCAGTGCTGGGCTGTAAAAGTGGGAGGTACAGGTTTGGCTTCAAGGGAACAGAACTGGTTGTCAAATATCTGAGACTTGACTGCTCTCTCTTGTTTACTTGAATATAACTCTCAGAAACCTCCTGGTGCTGAGTGCTCTACTGTTAAAGAAATAGAGCTGTCTTTAACTATGGAAAAGATTCCCATTTTTAGCCATGTGGAAGTCTACATCGGTCATCAATTTTTCTTCTACAGGCAATGGAGAAACAAAGGGCTTTTCAGAGTGGGATTCATCCAGTTCTAACAGGCATATCTAAAACAGATAGAACCAATTAGCTTCTGGAAATGCCCGACCCTTAACTGTAAAGAAAATCAAGACTGAGTTGGAAAGATGTCTAATTTTAAAAAAAATTATTTAGGCAAAATGGCTGCCACCTACATTTAGCTGCCCTGACTCCAAGGCTTGCTCCATATGCAGAAAAGGCCAATAAAGAATGTAGCATGTTTTATTTTCACAGGCAGGGATGCATGTGGCAAAAAGGGCAGCATTTCCATGTGCACTTCAGTGACATAGGAAACACAAATTGCACAATATTTTTTTATTTGGGTCCAGTAAGATCAAATGACTTCCATAAAGTCACACACAGAGTCTGTGTTTAGGCAAGAGCTGCAGTCAGCTCTCTGGAGCCCAGAGCTGCTGCTCATCCCCACCACCTTCCATCCCTCCTTCCTCAGCCTCCTGACCTGACTAAGCAGCACTGTCAGGGTCCCTTTCTTTCCCTTTTTTGAAGGAAAAGCTGTGTGGGTCTCTGAAGTTAAGCAAGTTTCTTCTGCTTTACACATCTAAATTAAAATCTATTTAAGAAAAAACTACAAGACATAGTGCAATTTTAAAGTCATTTGGCAAACTGATTCTGTCAAGAAAGCTTAGTTTCATTCTGTTTGCTTGCAACAGCTTTTTTTTTCCATAACTCTGCTGTTCTTGTTCTTTTAATACATTTGGGAGGCCTGTCAAGGCCTATCCACTCTCTAAATAGCTTTGCAGATTAAATTTTTAACTCTACTCTCTTCATGCAGATGTATATTTCTGACAAAGAATTGCACTGACATGTCATCTCCCATCTTTCTCACAAGAGAGGAAATAGCTACGTGCCAGTGCTGTTCGAAACTCTGACTCTCCCCAGCAAACAATAAAATCAAATAATCATAATTATAAACCTCTGCACTGAGAAAACCCACTTCTTCTTTATTTGAGCTTTTGCTACACTAATTTCCTTTGTCATTGCAGTTTTGGGCTATTTTCTTCCTCACCTTTAGCAACATTTGTAACCAACTAATGAGAAACTGGGGAATATGAGGCACAAGAAAAAGGATTTGTTGATTTAGTTGCTGCTACAGGCACACGTGAACTTTTAGCCAAGACTGTGCAGTACATCTAACCTAACCTTAAATCCTTTTTTTCACCCAGAAACATTTGTATCATTACTTTTTCTTCTTCTAAATATAACTACAAAAAAAAAAAAATCCTACTCCACTGCAGATGCCCTGTGTAAGGAAAGGAATGCCCTGCCTTCACAGGAATGAAGGTTTTCTGGTTTATTAGATCAGGGGTGTGCCCAGTTAAGGACTTTTTGAGAGCAGTTGCTTCCTAGAACAGGGCAAGAGACAGTGAAGAGGGAACAAACTGAATTTCAGTTTCAGAGCAGAATCCATCCCCAGATTAGGTATGTAAATTAAAAGGGTCTTCAATGTGTCGTGCAGTTTGTCATCGTACGTTCAGCTCCTTCTCCCCACAGAATCAATTGCATGTAAATAGGTCGTTGCTTATGCATAAGTCATTGCTTATGAATTCTTATTATCAAACACTTCTTTGGGACTCAAGATGCTTTTCTGAGATAAATATAGAGCAGAAATGGATGAACATGGAAGAAAAATACTGGTAAAGATAATGGGAGATCTCTGGGGTAATTTCACTGCATCTAGTACAAATGCCCATTAAAGAGTGTGAGCATTTATGGTCATAAATACTTACTCAAGGTGTGGAGAAAGCAAAAGGAATGTTTCATGAACCAAGATTATTAAAAAATAAAGGAGATTGCACTTTCTGGGAGTTGTTATATGACAGACTTGCTACTTTGACAACAATTGAGAAATGCCAGGTTCTGTCATTTAAGGATATTTCCACATTTTTGTCCAGCACTGGGGACAGAAGTTAGGCATGTTATTCCCTCTTCTCATTTCATTGCTGTGCACCTGATTTGTATCTCCCACTTAGAAGTTCAGGTTAAATTTTATTCTTATAATTGCAGTTAAGACAATTTTTTCTATTGGTCACACTGGAAAATCTTTGTATTTTATTTTATTTCCAGACAAGAATTAAAGTTTCCGAAAATTATCTAGATTCTCAGTTGCCAGACTACTCACTCTGTGCTCGACATGTGGGCTTTTGTTCCACTCTTCTTTTTGGTGGATTGCTCCTCTCTTCTGAGGTTCAGGGTTGCTCCATTTGATTGGAATCAATTAAACCTACCACAGGACTTAAGATGCATTTGTAAGCATTTAAAAGTGTTAAGAATAATAACAAAAGTGCATTTTGAAGCAATTTCTTTGCCACTGAAATAATTTGCCACCGAAAAGACACTTGCCCTCAAAAAAACTCCAAACTTTTCCCTTCCTTAGGATCACAGTTGAACAGCAAAATGTAATGACTATTCAAGAGCAGCCACAGAAAAGCTCCATTACCCTTTTACACGTGGAAATTGAGTCAAGGAAAAGAAAAAGCCCAAATCCTCAGGGTTATTGTCTGTTGGATTTCATTGCTGGATTTCAAAGTTTTTGAGAAACAGAGTAGCTGAGACAAAACACTTCACAGTGGATCCTCACCCACTCAGCTGTTAACTCCATTTGTGACACTGTGTTTTGAAGTGATGGAGTTCATTACTACACTGATTAAAATGTGTGACCATCTTCCAGAAAGATGTAAAGGGTTTCACTGACCTCTGTCTGGGAACAGGAGTTGAAATTTTTTCAGACACACATACAAGCATTTATTAACGTTGTACTGGAGTTGGGTATGGACCTTACTACATGTGGATGATGTTGGGAGCTTCTCAGCTCATAAAAGACATTAATACCCATCAAAAATAAAGTAAATTACTCCAGAAGGGGGAAAACTCCATTGTCATAGTATCACAGATTCACTTAGGTAGGAAAAGATCTCTCTTGACCTTCTCTGGACATGTTAACAGCATCTCAGTCTTAATTGCAGCAAGGGGCCCCAAAACCAAACACAATATTTGACATGCAGCCTCACCAGTGCCAAGTATAGGGGGATGATCACATCCCTAGAATCAGTCTCATGAAATGTGAAAAACTACACCTGTAAAGATGTTTAAATCACCTCAGTAATTCTGGGTGTTAAGTACATGATGCTTTTAATATTGGAGCACTAAATCGTAAAATATTCAAACATACAGCACCTACACACTCACAAAAAGTCCAGAGCCTGAACTACAAACATTAGAAATGGGAAAAAAATATATTCATGTCTGAGCAGTCTTTCACAATGTTCTGCTGGTATCCTTTGCTTCATCTTTAAGAGGTGGTGAAATACATTGTGATTTGGTGTGTGGTTGTGGTGGAAGGCAGGAGTAAACAAGGCTTTCTGTAGTAAAGCTTCTGAGCCAGTTGTGATGAAAGAGAATTAAAAGACTGAGTTAAAAGGTGTTAATAGTTATTAAAATACTAAGGGGTTTTTTTTTGTTTGTTTGTTTGTTTTTTTTAATCTGATTCATCTGCTACCATGAAGCAGGTGAAGATTTTAAACCACAGCTCAAGAGTGAACTTGACAATTTGTTGAAAAAGTGTTACATTTGAAAAAGCATCTAAATCTGTTTTGCTTTTACTCACATCTTCCTTAAGGAATTTCAGTACAGAGCATAAGGTCTGTCAGAACAATATTTTTGAGGAATAAATCTATTAACAGCAAAATAGTTTCAATACAAGAAAAAAAAATACATTTGCAGAATACCATTCCATTTCTTTTTTTCTGCATACATTTCAGTTCAGGGGATTTCAATGCCACATAAAAGCTGACAACATTTAAAGCACTAAAAGAAGATTATTTCCATTGTTTCCCTCATAACTGGAAGTCCTGGAGGGCTCACTGATCAAGGAAGTTCAAGTGATAGTGTAGATGGGTTGTGCTCACCACTGTAAAGACACATATACTTTATCATATGCATATCCTCATCTGTAAATACAATATTTTTAATTAAAAGGCTCTGATAAACAGAAAAGAAAAAGAAGGCATGAAATTTAGAATAGTTTGCCCAGGGAAGTGGTGGAATTGCCACCCCAAGTAAGAGTTCTGGCACTTAATGGTGAACATGGTGGTGGTGCTGGGTTGACAGCTGGACTTGATAATTCCAGAGGTCTTTTCCAACATTAATTATTCCACGATTCTGTGAAATTATGCACCTCTGAAAACTGGTGGATCCATTGTGTCAGGACAGCTGAAAGACATAGGAGACTTAGGAATGGTAAAGGTTTCCTCATAACTTGCTGATTTCAGGGTACAACCTGCCTGTTTATTCACTCACAAGCTAATTTTAACTTCTGTGACTGAAGCTGTAACTACCAAAGAACTGAGGGATCCACACAGCAACTTCTGCCGTTAAATAAAAGTGAAGGTTTGTATCTTCACATCTCTTCTCATTCCTGATGTGCTATTTAAAACGTTATTTTGAATTTCTTTTTCAGAGGGGCTGTCAGTTCACCTTTGAGAGAGCTGCAGTTGCTGCTCTGTCACCTCTTATGAAAGGTTTCAGCCTGATAAATGATGGCAAAGCAGATCTGCACAAACAGATGTACACTCCTCTTTGCCTACGTTAGTTAGACTCTTTATGGCATTTGCAAATTAAGGAGCAGAATGATATGGAAGAATATTAAACAAAAATTCTGTTCCATTTGACATGTTCCCTCCACCCGTTTGGTTTTGCCTTCATCTAGTCCCCTTCAAACTTTTCCTGTGTCAGACCACCCTGTTCTATATGATTTCCCTTCTTGAAAGCATTGATCTCCATTGATGTGGATTATAGAAATCAGATCATTTCTCCAAGAAATGAGGATTTCTCTTTCCCTCATGACCTTTCTCATCTGTGCATATGTTTTGGGCATGGAATCTTCTGCTCCCTTTTTGGTGCAAACTTGACCTCTGTTGTCTTACTTGGAAAATGCACTTGATTTCTAACAAGAGCTTTTCAAAATGTAACACTGCTGATTTGTTGGATAATGAAATCCAAATTGTTCCACAAAAAAAGGTGCAATTATACAGCGTGTAATACACAAATAAATTGACTTAATGTTACATTATAATGAAAACTGTGCAAAATCCTCTACACAAGCACAATAAAATAATAAAAAGTAATAGAACAGGTAATAGATGTAAAATAAATGCTAAAAAAGTAGTTCAAATCATTTTCATACCAGTCAAAAGATACTGAGAAGGGCGCATCCAATCACAATAAAACACCAGAATGAAACACTTCTAAATAGTAATATAAATTTTTGTGGACACTTCATGTCCCATGATGTGGAATTGACATATAGTTTGATTTTCTTTTTCCTAATGTAAGCCACAGTTTTACAGTCCTAGTGAAAACATTTTATTGCTGGGGATGTATTAGACATGGTTCATTTCCCTTCTCAGTATGGCTTTAATTTTCCACATCCATGGCTTGACACAGACCCAAACACCAGAAGATGGTTGTCTGCTATAAAGTGTTTGGTTTTCTTTGATTGCTTTACAATTTAATCTATAGTTCATTCCATTAACCCTTTCCATTTTAATGCCACCAGAGTCTTCCCCCTCTCCTTAATACAAAGATAAACTTCCCCTGAATCACTTAAGCTCTCGTGTCCGGTGGATTACAAAGAGAACAGGAAGGAGAGAGGTGCTGGGGGGACGTGGAGTGGTGCTAACTTCTTCTTAGTTAACCTCCCAATTGGTGAAATAATTGAATGCACAACAGCAACAGGATTTTCCCTTCTGTTTTCATAATACATTCATAATTATTCATTCATTTGGTTTGGTCATATTCATACCAACGCACAGAGCCAAGAAAGTGCCACTGTCATTCTAACTTTCTCCTCAATCCCTGCTCTTCAGGGGGGGAGGATAATAAAAAACCCACGTTCCCGTCTGCAGTGTTGTCACATCCGATATCCAGTTCCTTCCGGCAGAGAAAGTGGATCTGGGGGGGTCACCAGATCAGCCTGTGCCTCGGGGCTCCTCGCCTCAAGTACAAAAGACTCGACTCAACTCATGTTAGTCATGTAGGTGGCCTATCGGTGGTGACGGACTGCCAGCTCGGGCTGTGGGCTACCCGTGATAACTGCCTTGAAATGCTAAGTGCTTAATTAAGGACCTTTCATATCAGTTATTGAGGGCTCCATCTCCCATAGCCCAGGGCGTTGTACTTTACAGAGGACTCCCCAGAGCCACAGCCAACTTTATTGCAGTGACAAGTTTAAAAAAAAAAAAAAAGAGAGAGAGAGAAAAGAAAGAAAGGGGGGAAAAAAGGGAAAGAGAGAAAGAAAAGAAACAAGTGGTTTTAATCCTCTCGAAAGCTCCCAAAATCTAAATACAAGCAGACAGCTGAGCTGACATCATGATCTCCTACTAAAAATACTTTTTTTTT
>VXBI01014663.1:891979-909352 GCA_013397375.1 Toxostoma redivivum | reverse complement strand
TTTTTTTTTTTTACTGTTTATGAGAATATTGCTTGCTCGTGTTTTGGGTAAGGTACAGAATCATCCCTGACAAGATGATCAGACCACTTGTGTTAACCCACGGTGATATTCTGCAGTGCACAGCTCTTCCCTTCCCCGAGAACCCTCAGTGCCAGATGAAGGGACATGTTTATTTAAAGCAGAAAAAAACAGATGTTTGTGGCTAAACCTTGTATAATTAATCCTTGCTTTTCAAAAAACAGCAGATCCAGTTCTGACAAGCAGGGGGAGAAATATTTCACTTGCTTTTCATAAACAGCAGATCCAGTTCTGTCAAGGAAGGAGAAAAATATTTCACAACTGACTTAGGTAGCTGAGGTTTGGAAAGAAACACCTTTTGTCTCTGTCTGCAGCAGAGGAGGCCTGCAGAAGAGTGATCCGTTCTGCTTCTGATTCCTCGTGAGGGCATCTATCAGCAGCAACTCTGCTGAAGTCATTAAAGTTACATTGCTGTGAAACCACCATAAGGACAATCTGAAAAAGCCACAGCTTTCATGCAGGATGTTCACAGACAGGATAGGCACGGTGGAGACTTTTCTTAGTGTGCATCAGTTTCATACCAGAATTATTTTTATTTGCAGCAGTGCAATGGACGTTCAGGATCAGGACAAAGGGGAAAATGTTGTTCCCAGTTCCTTCAGCACTAAATCAAAGAAGCATCCATAATGTAGTCATAGCTGGAAACTAGAAACAACAAGTTTAACAATTTTAATACCAGGACTAACTGCCATCTAATTTACCCCCATCTTAGCACAGCTGTGGAGATGGACTGTGAGAATCCAAAACCACCAAAATCCAAATAAGGCCCAGAACTCAGGAAGAGTTCTCTGCAAGATGAACTCAAATTTGTGGAGCCTTTTGGGACCTCCCAAGCCTGCAGTGGGGCTGCTCTGGGTGCTACAGGCTGGGCAGAGCCTTGTGAAGTCACCCAAAGTGATGCACTGCTCCCAGCAAGGGGTATGTGTGCAGTGTGGTACTGCAGATGGAGCCAGACCTTTGCCATCATCCCCAGCAAGCCAAAATCCCAGGAATCCAAGCAGGTACAAACAGCAAGGCAACCAAACCAAATCTTCCAGTAGGTGTAGGCTAATAATTCCACTTTTAATTTTTTTACTCCAATATCCCATCTTCTATTACATCAATCAATCCACTTTGAGTTCTTTGATGTACCTGAACTTCGTTAGTTGCCAACTGATGTGGAAGAATTGGATGTCTAAAACCCACTGACACCAATATGACTTATTTTTAAAATGCAAATGACAAGTATTTAAAGTAAAATTATTCTTTTAGAACTTAAGTAATATTTTATCAGCACAACTGCATAATAATTTGAGAGCAGATGATTGTCTTCATTAGTCTCTATGTATTTTAATACAGTCCAAGGTTTGTATTTTATATTTAAATTTGAATAGAGTATCCTAAATATTTTAAATATTCTATTTGGTGTATGGTACTGTGTATACTATATTTTTATACTGCATATAAATAATGCATAAGCAATTTATAATCTGTTAGGAATAATAGTAATCCAAAAAATAGATCAAGTTTATCTTGAGGATTGTTTATTTTTCTACTAAGAGTTTAGGCAGGATTTAAGTAGCAAAGCTCAGTGTTACCTGAGATATACATTACTACTGCATCTACGAGAGAGATCCTGCAGCCTTGTTCATATGAAATATTATCATACTCCTTCTGCACTTCACAATCTCCAAATAAAGGAGAAAAGATTAAACCTATTGCTTGTTCAGTGTGGTGAGATCCTTTGAAATGAAAAAAGCTGGATAAATGGAAGATGTGATTGCTTCTTCATCTGAATTTGTAATTAAAGCCACTTCTTCTTCAAGGCAGAAATCAGGGAGCATTCTCCTTGTGTACAGTTTTTCATGCCTAATTTAGCAGATTATATTTCTCCCACATCCCATGACAGTTAAATAAACACACGTAGGAAATATCTTTAAAATCATTTAAGGTTATCCATTAAAAAATAAAATAAAAATAAAAAAAAAAGGAGGTGGACAAGCTGAAACACACAATATACCTCCAGAAAATGGGAATACTGGGGCCATTGTTAAATTTCCAAGGCCAGGTTAGCGGGGAAGATTATTGATGATTCCGAGCCTGAGCATCTGTGCTCACTCAGGAGTGTGATGGTGACAATTATTAGGCACAAACCTGTTGGAGGGGCAGCAGTGAATAAGCCATCAGTGCGGAGCTGCGTGCCAGAGCCGCATTCCTCCGGACCGTATTTTTCGGCAGCAAACTCCACCTGATGACAGCTACAATCAACAGTGGCTCCAGGCAGCTGCTTTGCTGCAGGCCACATTCAATTATGTCGCCCTGCATTAGTCCCTGGCGAAGCTGTCACCTTGCAGCCTGTGAAGTGATAGCATGAAGAGGCTCCTGAAGTCTCGGCAGCTCTGCCTTCGGTTAGGGGAGCAAGGGGAAGAGATGGGGGGAAAGCAGACCATTAGCACCATGCCTGCTTGCAGCATTCATTTTGCTCATGGAAGGACAGTTAAAAAAAAAATAGCTTAGGTGAGCTGGATTTGGAAAGTTGTATTGTGTTGGATAATTGAGGATTCTTTTTCCCCATAAAACCCTTTTTTCTTTTTCTTTTTTTTTTTTTCTTTTCCTGCAGGTTTAGGGGTAGAAACACCTGCTGCTCCTTTTCCTGGATTCTGGATTTTTGGAGTTACTCAGCCTCCTAGAGTAACTCAGACTGTACTTAGAGTAACAAGGAACTCTGCTGTACATTGCTTTTTTACAGTGCATTTTCTCAAGCAATTCCATGGCATTTTGGGAGATCAGAAGTCATCATAGATTCGTAGAATGGTTTGATACCTTAAAGATCATCTCATTCCCACCCCCTGCCATGGGAAGGGACACCTTCCACTATCCCAGGTTGCTCCAAACCCCATCCAGCCTGACCTAAGACACTTCCAGGAATGGGGCAGCCACAGCTTCTCTGGGTAACCTGTGTCAGTGCCTCACCATCAAGTAAAGAATTTATTCCTAAATTCCTGCAGAAGACTTTGGTTTTATCTCTTCAGCATCTGCTCACTCAGAGCAGTTCCACAGTCTCCTGCTGGGAAGCACATGGACCATGGTGGGATTTTGAGGCAGAGGGGAGTTTTCATTGACCAGGGAGACAGCACATGCCAGGACCAAGGCAGCCTGATGGGCTGAGACCTGAAGCACAAATCCTTGTAGCTGATGGACTGGAGGTGCTTAGCCTGGAGAAAATGAGGCTCAGGAGGAACCTTTCTGCTCCCTACAACTCCCTGAAAGGAGATTGTAGCCAGGTGGGAATCAGTCTCTTCTCTCAGATAACAAGTGATGGGAGAAGAACAAATGGAAGAAATGGCCAGGGGGAATTTAGATTGGATATTATGAAAAATTTCTTCTCTGGAAGGATGTTAGGCTTTGAAACAGACTGTCCAGGGATCATCTCTGAAAGTGTTAAAAATATGTGTAGATGTTGTGCTTGATGACATCATTTAGTGGTGGGCTTGGCAGTGCAGGATTAATGATTGAACTCAGTGACCTTAGAAGTTCTTTCTAAATGTATTGATTCTAGATTCCATGAGAAATGGGTGGCTCCTCTGCATCTCCAGCACTGAGGCTGCATGTTGGCTGTGTCACCCCATGGCTGTAGAGCTCTCAGCACCGTATGAACCCAAAGGGAGATGTTGCATGTGGATTTGTACCTTCTTCTCCTATCACTGCACTTTTGATGAGGGCTGGACAGTTTTCCACCAAGTGGATAGCTGTGCTGATGTACAGGGCTTTCCAGAACAAGTCAAGCTTCCCCTGCCCATGAATTTCAGGTCCCAGCTTTCAGAGGTACAATAGCACTAAAAATATACAATAGTAATAGTTTTGCAATATAAAATCACAGAATCATAGAATGACTCAGGTTGAGAGGGACCCTAAAGATCATCCCATTTCACCCCCCTGCCGTTGGCATGGACACTTTCCACCAGTTCTAGTTGCTCCAAGCCCCATTCAACCTGGCCTTGGACACTTCCAGGAGTGGGGTTAAATGCTATCTAATGTGTATTCATTTATGATAACAGTGCACTAATATTATTCACTACAATTACAGAAGAGATAAATAAATAATAATAATAAAGTAATAAAGTGGCAGTCCACATGACACTAGTAATGATCTTCCTTAAATAACATAAAAGAAAAATAAATGAGGGTTTTCTCTCTTAAGAAAGACAAAATAAGACTTAAGACACCTTATTTTTTTCTCTATAGTCATCTCTTACCTATAATATTCCACCAGCCATTTGTATGTAATTAACATTTTCTCTATTTCACTCCAAGACTTTGCTCTGCCTCTCAGCTTATTTCACTTCATGGCAGACCAAACCACTGCATTCCTGTTCCATTTTTAAGAAGCTGGTTTCAAAAGTGCTTAATTCCTCAATACAGATTCCTTAATAGTCTAGTGAGGTAAACTCCTGGCATAAAACTTACTGCCTAAAAGAGCTGTTACAGCTCTTTGTGGCCTCTTTGAGAAATTTTACTTGGGACTGTAACATACTTATATTTATTAATCATGTAGTAGCACTTTTTCAATTATTAATATAAGTGAACCTTAATACAGAACATGCTTAGAAGTGACTTGCCCTTGTGCTGTGAAAGGAAAAATGTTTCTTGCAGTGCTGCTCCCATTGCAAGAGAGGAATGACACAGGAAAGAAGCTGGTCTTTAGCCACCATCATCTGCCTGTGGTGTGCCTCAATTTCCCTATTTTAAAATAAATGCTAGCACAGTTCTGTTTTGCACTGCTGTTGAAAAATATAATTTATTTCCTTTTTGAAAGCAGCAGAGAAACCCAGTTTCCTTCCACAAAACCTCACAAGCACAGAAACCTTCCCTTTCCTACATTTTTAAAGCGAATCCTAACCACTTGCCTCAGTGCAGCAAATAAAACTCTAAAAGTCCCAGTAAGCCCCCAAAAAAATCTGCACTATGAACAGATTGAGCAAGTGCACCTGGGGATAAATGCGTTATGGACTTAGATCCATTATCACACCTCTCCCCATCACAGCCACTATCCAAACCCCACAGGAAATCATTCATTGAGACGCGGAATGTCATTTTAGTTGTAGCATTAATTTCCCAGCTGCTGGTAAAGCTATATTGTGCCCCTTCCTTGGGTATAAAAGAAAATGAGCACAACTCCATTTGATAACTTTGCTACTGGATGTAGGTTTTATTAAGGGCCAAGGTCTCTGTAGTGTAAACGCTGGGAACATCCATGTTCCTTGCTAAAGATGGGCCCTTTGATTTTATTGTCTCTCCAAGCAGTGAATAACATGCACTGACATACTGATGAGGAGGTTCCAAATGAAGAATATGGCCATAACTAAAATGATATTATTCTGTCCCCTCAAGGGGGAGTTTTTTTCTCTCCAATCCCAGCAGGAGGCACTTGTGATAAAACTCAGTTTGGGATATTATCCTCCTCATGTTTATTTACTTTTCCCCTTTTTTGTATATACAATCAATATGAAAATGGAGCCAAATGTATGTAATACCACATAAACCCAACCGTTTACTCCCTCTCTCTTTTTCTTTATGCAGCAGATTGAATCCTAAAAGTTCCTACCCATCTGAGCATTGTGGAGCCAGGATGTTTTTAGTGCAGATAAAAGGCAGAAAACACACTGAGTAGCAGTGTGCAGTCTGGTTCTCTCCTTTGATTCACACGGCCTATTTTAGACACCTGAGTTAAGATGAAACCTGTAACAACCCAGACAGCTTATTTCTTTCCACTGATTACTCAGAGACGCTATAATGAGCCCCACAGATGATTACTTCTGTGTTCTAATTGCTTGAATTTGGTGAGGTGAATCCTCACCCTGCTATCCAAGGGTGTTTTTGGAGAACAAGATCTGGAATTGTGGCCATGGAAACTAGAAGTACCTTCTCTTGGTAGATAGGCCTAATATTATGGGGTTTTTTGGATGAAAGAAGCCACATCCAATGGGAATGGAGTACACTGGTCTCAGCCCTGTGGTACCTGCCAGTCTGGTTCTCCCAGGATCAATTTAAGTGGTTGTTCAACAGTAAAAATTAGTTCACACACAAATACAAGTGTAGCCTTAGAAAAATGGATCCTCCACAGTGTAAACAAGGGGGCTTTTCAATGCAAACAAGTGGATATTTTGCAAAGTTCCTTGTAAATCTCTAAGTGTTAACTTTTTTCTTTGCTAGATCAGTCTGCAGTGTTTAAATCCTGGAGAACCTGATCTCCATGGCAGACCTATACACATTAGTTAAATCCCAGTGAAGTGTCTCTTTCAGCCTCATTAGGTACTAAAACAAACTTCACTGTCTGGACAAAAGGTTTATTTTCACAGTGGGTTTAGGGCAATCTAATGCTGTTTTCAATGGGAAAATTCCATCCTTGTCACCAAGTCTTTGTTGTGACATCACAGAGCTCCAGAAATATCAGAATGAAGATACCAAGAAAATAGTTTTGAATGCAAAAGAGGTCTAAAAAAACACATAGCTTTCATCCAGTGTCTTTCAGATCTACCTGATCACTTAGCCACACAACTGGCAATTCAGGGTAAGGAAATGTAATTACTCCAGGATTATTACTGAAGAAAATTCTCCCTTAATTCGTTGTAAGGACTTAGATTGGTTTGAATTGTGCTTGTGATCAAACCATAGTTTTAAAACAAATTTAGAGTACAGCTCTTTTATATGTCTCTTATTTTCAGTCTTTCTGCAAAAAAAATACCTTCAGAAAAATTAGAGGTGAGCCAATGGGACTAGTTTAAGCCAATATTGTGAAAATGTGAGCTCTCCTTATTGAAGAGGAGGAAATTCCATCAGAGAGAAATGAATCAAAAACAGTTATCACTACGTGGCTGGAAATTGAGAGAATGTGACTTGACACGATAAACTCCCACCCTTTCAAATGCCAGAATAATGTCCATTCTTAATCTTCTATCTTTACATGTTTTAACCCTAAAGTAGAAATATATCCTGGCAGTAGGAAGTGACAGATGCTCTGTGTGGTGTGGAGTTGATCAAAACAGCACAGCTGGAACAGTGGCTGATGAAGAAGAACCTCTCAGTTAACCAAGCTCTGTATTTACTGGTAAGTCAGTATTTCTGGACCAGACTGGTCCAGAAACTCCATGTTAATTAAGATTTTCACAGTTAATTAGGGAAAAAAAATACCTGTGCTGCTGTTAGGAGCTCAATTACCCTTACCTAAGCTAGAATAAGTGTTTAATAGAGGAAGGATTGTTCTCTCTAAAAATATGTATATACTAATGGCAACAGTTCTAGTCATCAGAACAATTATCCCATATTTTAAATGTTATGTTGTGGTCACAGTCATGGGACACTCCTGGGAGAAGGGTCCATCACCTCATTTCTGTCCCCTTTCTAGGAGTCAGGCTCTGGAACACCTTAGGGCTTGGGGACATTTTCCTTCTCAAGTGTTCAGTAATAGTCTTCAGAAATGAGGATGATCCCCTCTGAGAATTCTCGTGATTGGGGCAGTCCTATGAAATGATGGAAAGGCTGTTTAGGATCCTCTCCTGATGAAGAATCCTGGCTGTTTTTTTTCTGCACAGAGGTAGCAATCATTAGATTACTTGGTAAGAGGAAAGAAAATGAGACATCACAGCAGGGAAATTGCATTTCTTAGTCTGCTCAAAAAAATTAGAATTTAAGTACTCTTTTTGGTGTAAAACTGATAGCAATCTCCCAGGAGAATAAACACACTGGTTACTGCTGGGGTTAGGCTCTTTCCTTGTAGAGAGAGAGGAAAAGTAGATGGCAGGAAGGAGTTTCTGCTGGTGATGTGTATGAAATCCAGGTGCCTATATCCCTAGAGGAAAAAAAATTGAATTAACTGGACCACCTTCCCAATATTCTGTAGTAATTTTTCTCACTGCTTAATTGTGGTGGTGCCACAGTGTTTCAGTCTTGATGGAAAACAACAAGTCAATACCTATATGGCTTTTGGGATCCATAAATTAAACTGTCTTCCATGTGTCTCATTTGAGGAGCTTGCTTCAGTAGATGTTCTTAGAGCACATCTCTCAGGCTGGATTATGCTCAGAATATTATCACACCTCCTCCTGCCTCCTCCCTACCTGGGGTTCCCCTGCTTTTGGTGGGACAAACAGAAAGCTGATGGACAAATTGCCTCCAGGAGAAGCAGGGACTAAATCCAGAATTTCCATAGGTGAAGTAGACACTTTAAGGTGTGATTCCTCTGATCCCTCCTGGGAGAGCATCTTTCTTTCTCTGGACTATAATGACACTGTCAGGTGACTTTTCTCACATAGATATCAGATTTCCAAATTTATCCCAGACATACTAAATTGTGACTAACATGGAAATACTTCAGTGATCATCTTTAACATCATAACTTTCCTTTTCCCCCACATTTCCTACCCTTGAGCATTTTCTTGTCCCCACTTCAGGAGGTGAGAATGGTTCTTTATAGTGCAGTTTTTGCTTTTCCTTCCCCATTTCCAAACTAGTGAGTTTTCCCAGAGACTGAAGTGGGACTCCTTCTCCAGTGCAAATTGGGAGTCACAAACTGTGCACAGTTTGAATGAGCTACAGAAATCCAGTGGATCTGAGGTGTCTTTTATACAGGGATGTCTTTTGCATTTTCCTTTTGTTTGTAAGCAGGGAGACCAATTCTATAGACCCAACAGGCTTTATTCCATAGGATAACTCAGGCTGCAGTGTCCATCTGCAGAGGAATTCCAGCAGTCTAGGCCAGATGGGATTGTTTTAGTCCAGGCTACTGAATGCTGGAATTCAGAGAAAAACACGTTATACCACAGAAGAGAGAAGGAATGAACATAAATTCATTCTGAACTGTCCCCTCTCACATGCCAAAGGTAGATAAAATTATGACTGACATGGAGAAAGTGAACAGAAAATATTTATTTGTTTCTTCTAACATGCAGATCTAGATGGCAGGAAACAAAATTCCCAAGTAATGAGTTTTAAACAAGAAAAACCCCTTGCATTTGCTATAAACTGGAAATCCTCATTGCTGTGTGCTGTGAAGTCCAAACACTGAGTGGATTGGAAAAGTGATCAGATGAATTAATGAAAAAAAAAAAAAAGTATATTAGAAAAATCATTGTAAATTGTCTCTCAACATCCCAAGTTAGAGACATCCCAGAGTTTTGACAGACAAGTCAGGGAAAATGGTTCATTTCTCTTATCTGTTCCTGTGAAGCATATCAGAGGCAGGACAGCAAATTAAGTGGACTTTTATTCTCATGCAGATTACTGTGCTTTGATACTCAGGGAAATAATCCACAATATCAGCCACAAGATAAGCTGTACCTCTAGACTGCATTTTACACCAATAATGTCTTTACTCAAATATCATAGTAACACATTCCTTTTCTTACCCATGCCGAAGTTTTCTTTGCATGATCATATCCACTCCTTCATACAGGGATGGTTTTCACACCAAGCCTGATGTATATGCAACTCTTCCAAGTGGATTTTATGGATCTTCCACAGGCCATGAATCTGACAGAGTGGTGCTCCCTGGTTTGCTCAGCTGCTGGCACTGTTAAAAAATGTTGTCTGCTGGACAATGCAGCTTGTCATGATTAATGTCCTGTAGCCTCTCCTGATACAGAATCAAGTCCTTTTAGAAATTTCAGCTGACAGCACCTTGACGGCTGATTTGTCAAATCTCATTCTGGAAATGCCACTATACAAACTGGTGCTTAGGGGATTGACTGGGAGGGCAGGAATGGTGATACCCTGTTCACTTGTAGAAAGAAGAGTTGTACTCCATATTCCAACTGATGATTCTGATGATTCTAGATGGAAACATAATGTGGCTTTTCCAAAGGAGACTTGTAAGAAACTATATACTCTGATTGACTAACACAGATGTATTTTATAGAATCATAGAAACAGAAAAGAGTTTGCATTGGAAGGGATCTTAACAGTCATCCAATCCCACACTCTGTCTTGGGCAAGGATGCCTCCCACTGTCCCAGGTTGCTCCAAGCCCTGTCCAACCTGGCCTTGGACATTTCCAGGGGTGGGGCAGCCACAAAATCTCTGGGCAGCCTGTGCCAGGGCCTCATCACCCTCACAGTGAAGAAATTCTTCCCAATATCTAATCTAAACCTGCTCTCCTTCTATTTGAAGCCATTCCCTGTTGTTTTGTCACTCCAAGCCCTTGTAAATAGTCTCTCTCCATCTTTCCTGTGGGGTCTCTTCAGGTACTGGAAAGCCAAAATTAGATCACCTCAAAGTCTTCTCTTTTCCAGGCTGAACAATCACAATTCTCTCAGCCTTTCCTCATTGCCAGAGCTTCTCCACCCCTCTGATCAATTTTGAGGTCCCATCTGGACTCTCTCAAACAGGCTGATGTCCTCCCTGTGTGATGTAAAATAAGCCTGGCTTAAGGTGAAGGAGAATGGAAATGAATCCTTTCCATTGCAATGAGCAGTAAATTCAATTCAAACTGCCTGTGAAACAATCTCTTAAAATATTCTATGTATGTTGAGATGAAGTTAAGATCTAAGATAAAAATTAAAACCCTTGCCTTTCTTTTTCATCTGCTTAGTGCCTCTTTCTGAGAGATAGTTACCATTTTTGCAAACTTATTTCAATCCAGTCATGAGAAATGTATGAGACTCTCCAGTACAGGCACTGAAAAGGGTTCATCAGTGTGCTCAGCCTGGCTGGAGATGGGATGCATTGTGTGGGATAATTTCCCATTCCACAGCCTGTTGGTTTTCCACAGTAAACCAAAATAGAAATTGGTTAGTGGTGCTTAATATTTCTGTGCTGGGCAGGCTGTGGACAAAGTCCAATTCCTGAAAACAGAGCATCCCCTTTCCTGAGCTGCTGTCCTCATTTACCCCAAATCCTTAACATGGGTGAACTCGTGGGAACACGCCCCAGGGAGTTTGCTGTGATGTAATTGTCTGAAGTGCTGCATTTAGCCAGATTTGGCAACTTTAGTGAAGAAAAGTCATAGAATCTTGGAAGAGGCTAGAAAATGGGTTTCGATTCTCCTCACATCTCCTATTAGGAAGAACAGTGCTAAATACATGCATTATTTGGGAATGGGAGAGTCCTGTAGCTCAGTCATGAGCCTGGAGAGCTGCACTTTGACAACGCTGACACTAACTAGAATAGAGGCAGTTTAGGGGCAGATATTTTGCTTTCAGGGACAGAATTTAATCTTCCAGTTTAGGACTGTGGATCTCTCATTTCAGTTTCTTGATCTCTCCAGTAGTTTGGGGGAAAATACCTTGTCTTCTTATTTATGTACTTACATGTATGGGACTGCCTGAGTTCCAGTGATTTCAGAGGGAGTTGAAGGTCTTTGTGTTTTCAGACCTTGGTTGTCTTAGCTCCCCAAATACAAAACTAGACATAAAGATGCTTCCTACCTTCTTGGGCTGTTTGGAGAAAAATCCCAAGCAGATTGGGTGCTTATAGGTTTAATACAGACGTACAAGTCTCTCAGATTGGAAGCTAATATAAAGCATAGAGTACACACCCTTGATTTCTGCAGCCTTGCAGGCATTTGCACTGGCACAAAATGAGTGCCAAATAGAAATAAAACTTGGATTCACATAATTTGTGACCCTTTTTACAAACACAAATGACTACACAGGCTGCGATGCACTGGCAGCGCAAAATAGAGACACATCTCCATATCCAGGAGCCTCGTGTTTTCAAACATTGGTTATGAACAGATGTGAAAACTCAGCCCAAAATAAAGAAGATTTTATTTCCCTCTTAGCATTTTCTTAAGGGGGATGTGAACAAAAGCTTAATTTTATTTTGCTAATTACTTTTGATGACAGTCTTCTGTGGCTCCTTTTACAATAAATCTTTATGGTAGCTACTCTTCCATTAATTATCCCAATAGGAACAAATATTCCTAACATAATAATAGCATCATACTCTAGTGCAGGAGGAAAAGAGAAGTTTTTTTCCCCTGTATTTATGAGTGACAAAAGGAAAAAAACCTGGGAAAAGTAAAAATTCCATTCCTGCGTCTTGTTTAACTAGTGCCCCCTCTTGTGGTGCTTTGGCAGCAGTACCAAACCCCAAAATCTGGTTTTCTGAGGTAAAAGATACTCAGGAGGCAATATAGGTTCGTTACAGAGGTGATTTAAATACAAGATACAGTAAAATAGATTGAATTATATTAAATGTTTAATCAAGAGGAGATACTCAGCTGTCGATATTAGGAAAAAGAGCAGTGTTAAGGGAACGTGGCAGGAAGGACACACAGACAGGAGCATAGGATGTGCCTGACTGCTAAAATCATGCCTCGTCCATTCTGAACTGGACTTCTCGCTGGTGCACAGCTCGCTGACATTTTAGTTACAACCTTTCTGAAATCATTGCTCATTCGAGCATCCCATCCCTCCTTTCTGCCTTCATTTTGCCTCTTCTCTCTCCTGACCATCTATCTTTCTTTTTTTCTTAGTTTCCCTTTCATCTGTAGCATTAGTGCTGCACTTTCTCTGCTCTCCAACTTTTTTTCCTTGTTATTATCTCCACGAGCCAGAGAGACACCTCAGATCCAAAACAATGCCCAACGACGCCCTTCTTTTTTTTTCTCCTTGTTTACCACCCCCAGCTTGGCTTTTCAAAATCACTTTTTAAAGACTGTCTGCTGATGCAGCATGCACTTTCCTTTCAGATTAATTCTCTCTGTGCTGGCAGGAGCATGAAGAAAAAATAACCCCAAAATGACCATTTTGAGCAGCGACTCACAGGATTCTTCCTGGAGAAGTTTTAAGCCAGGAGATGTATCTTGTTCTACAGGGATCTCTGTCAACTTCTCTTTTTATGCATTTAATGTTCTTCCCCAGCGATAGCCTAAGGGTGCTTTCACTAAACAATTAATGTAAGGCATCTCCTGGGAACCTAATGGGTATTTAGCAATAAGTTCACTTCCAGTGAATTGTATAATGTGATATTTTGACAATGGATATAGCGAGGTTCCTGAAAGGTGAAGTTTTCTCCAAAGAAGCACTAAAATATCTAACAGAACTTCTGATAGCATTTTGTGGGGTGGAATGGGATAGAGAGTGGGTCGGAAGGAGCAGGGAATTTAGCAGAGTGTTAGTGCTGTTGTACAGTATGTTCTTTAATTTTAGTGTCATCCTGTAATAATGTTCACTTTCACTAATACAATGTACAAGTCGTAATCTATTAGCGAAAATAAAATTTGCTGTGACATTTGATATGAAAGCCGCTAGCAATGAAGGATGTAGTACTGCAAGTGATATTTGTATTATGTTAATAAAAAATGATATTAACATATGAAACTAATACTAGGCAAGGAAAAGTGTTTAATATTAAGGCTTGAAATGTAGAAAGTAACACGAAATCTCCAATCTGGTCTGATGTTGCTGTGTTCAGAATCACACTGAGGAGACTGTAGGCAGCAAGTTTTTTAAAAGGCAATTTTTTATTGTTTTTAAAAGTAATTCCAAGACTTACCACAAGAATAATTTAGTATATTAACCCAGTCATTTAAACATAGAAGGTAGCATTTTTAGATAGAAAAAATTGCAGGGCATGTATCCAGCATTGGATATTTCCTACAAGAATTATTCTCACTGTATAATCTAAATAAAACTAAAACTTCAAAGATGGGGTGTAGGATTTTATGGCATTTATCTGTGGTGTGACAGCTTGCAAACTGCAAAATATGTCCAGCTCTGTAGGATTGTGTGTGCAACATTTTTACAGATCCAGTCCTCTATAGGGTACAGTGTGATACAATTTCACAAAAAAATGAGTTGCAGATAGGTATGTACATAAAATCAGGTCATTTCTTCCTTCTATTTATGCACTTGAAGCAGAACAGATTGCAGGGGTTGTTTTATTATTATGCATTTTTCTAAGAGAACCATGTTATAGTAGAACTGAATAAATCTGAATCTAAGATACAGCTCTATCAAACACATACATACATAAAGACAGACAAATAGAATGGAAAGGAAGCAGATTTGAAGAGAAAACTGGACTTTTTTTTTTATAGTGTTATTCCCAAAAGCAAAATTAAAGTATTATTTTAACCTTTCATTGTTCTCATGCACAAAATAACAAATATCCTACAAACAATGAAATTACAAGAAACAAAAAATAAAAGCAAGCGAAAAGTTTTCAACTCAGTTAACCCATGTAACCCAGTTGTAAAGATTGTATCTTTTCTTTTGCTAATAAATTTTAAAATAAGAATTATCAATCTGGATGGACTCTACGGATTCACTGTAGGTTTTCAGTTATGATGCAATATTGATTTCATTTTCCTTCTAAAACAGTTTTTCAAGGTATTTATAGTGAACTGTATGTGATATCTAACATCAGAGGCATACAGCAAAGGATTCTAAAAGTGCTTTATTTCACAGGGTTCTGTCTCCCCTTCTCAGGCTTTATGTTAAAATTAAGTTCGTTATCATATTTTGCAATTTTTTTTTTCAAATATGGGAAACAATATGTTAAGATTTAACAAGGACATATCTAAGCAATGAAAGCATACAAGTTATTTTATTTTTATAGGAGCTATTTCCATTAAAAGCAGTGATCATTCTAATATTCAACATTACTTCCATTAATAATGCAATAAAACATAACTTGTATATGTGTGGTTTTTTGTTCTACTCTTTTTCAACATCAGAATATAAATTATGGGTTTACAGTAGCCCTCACCCCAATCTCTTAAGTTTCTACAGATAATCTCAATTAGGACTAAACTAATATATTAGTACTGACTAATAAAATACATGCTCAACAGAACAACAAAAAAAGCAGGAAGGTAAAATAACTGCAAAGGTTTTTTCCTGAGCTGGGCACATAGTTATTAAACTAGCACCCTTATGGCAATAATTTCTGTTCAATAAATGTAGCCTAAGGATTTCCAAGTAATGAATTTTTCCAGCTGAAACTGTAAATGAAGACTCATTCCTTTCTATGAAAAATGTCAGATTCTGGGCCAGTGGAAATTGGTGTAGTTCTGTTAACACCACAGAACTCTGCTGATTTACACAGTCCAACAAATATGGGCCATTTGTCTTATAAAACACCTCAATTTGCAGGGCGGAATCCAGCAGAGCTGTCCCTCGTGATACAAACGTTTCTCAGGCTGTATTTGCAGGCTGATTTATCAGCTCAATATTACAATGCCCTGCTTTAACGTTCAGAGACACGAGTGCAGCATTAGTCTATGTGCTAAACACAAGCATAAATAACAGTTGATGCCCAGAGCCTTAAACCTGTGCATATATATTCAGCTTCAGCCTCTCGACCTTAATGATCCACTCAGAATTGCACATGAACACAGCATTTGTAGCCTTATGCTCTAACAGATTTCTGTCTGCTTATTTTTGTAGAGGCAGAGCATAATCAGAGTTAATCAGGGTAAATATGGAGTGTCTTAGCTGAAGGCTGTAGGATTGCTCAGGATTCAGATATCTGAAAGTTTCAGGGGTCCACATTTCAGGCAGACTGCTCACCAATGCAGGGTTTGCTCCTGAGAAAGTATTTGACTACAGAGAGGTAGCAAAGATATTCTTCTGCTGAAAATTATTTTCTTGAACTTGTATTAAAATCCTCAGTCTTTATTCTTTCTTCCTCCTTCCTTCCTTATTCTGTAGCAAGTGCTAGAGTCAAAATAGAGCCAAGGTGGACTTAGAATCATAAAATCATTGAGGCTGGAATAGATCACCATGGCCATCAAGTCCAACCATTAACCCACCACTGCCAAGCCCCCCAATAAATCATGTCCCCAAGTGCCACATTTACACATTTTTGGATCACTTTCAGGATGGTGACTCCACTGCTTCCCTGGGAAGCCTATTCCAATGCCTGGCCACACTTCCAGTGAAAAATCTTTTCCTGATATCCAGTCCAAACCTTTCCTGATGCAACTTGAGGCCATTTCCTCTTGCCCTATCACTTGTTACAGATCCCCTCCTGTCAGGAAGTTGTAGAAGCTGTCAAGGTTCCCCTATTGAGCCTTCTTTTCTCCAGATTAAACTGGATTTAATTCCTGAGCTGCTCCTTATCAGACTTGTGCTCCAGACACTTCCCCAACTCTGTTGTCCTTCTCTGGAGCAACTTGATAAATTTCAGACCCTCTGAAACCCACACCTATCATCCTTTTGGTTCCCTCAATCAGCATCCTGTGTTGCCTAAATCTCTCTTTCATGGCTGTTCCCTGGAGAATTCCTACCTTCATTTTTATTTGAGTCTCACTAGGTTTCCATTCTGAGTAGCTCAGCAATTAGGCAGAAAAGCATCCAAATTCTCTCACTTATTTACAAATCTAAAAACTGGAGACTCATTTTACTGAGAGAATTCCAAAGTAAACTTCATCTATCTCTGCAGAACACTCTAAGATGTCAGTAAGTGTTGGACCCCAAAAATCTGGAGCGTTTGAGTTTTCTGTGATACCAGGCACAGACCCTCTGGAAAACACTGCACTGGACCTGAAACCTTGGAGAAGATTTGTAAATATAAATAATAAGTTAGAAATCACAAATGTGCAGTGAGTTAGATAAGTGTATTTGCACTTGGGTGATGGGTTTTAAATCTGAGGTTTTTACAGTATAGTGGTAGCTATAAGACAAGATGGAGAATTTTGGGTAGTGTCTTTCCTTCTTGTTCATCTTCTCTTCCTTTTTCTTCACAGAACTTAGGTAGTTACCTTTGGATTGGTCATTCTAAAGTCACTGTAAGGGTTATGGGAATCTATTATTGGGTTAAAAGTATAAATAACATAGGTGTAAAACTTTTATTGGTGTGTTTAGCTTTAAAAGGCCTTGAAGCAAGCTCAGCTTAGAGCCATTTTTCCTACTTCTAGGAAGCAGCTAGAGATACTGTTGTACTTTCTGTAATTTTTGATAAGGTACAATAAATGCCCAAGTGTGAACACAAGAAATCTTCTCAAGTGCCTTTCTAATAATCCTGGCTCCGAACTGAAACAGATGAGACTGATAACAAGCCACTAATTAGTGGTGCAGAAAGCCCTAAGCCCATCTCACTCCGACAAGTAAAGATGAATGATTGAGATGGAAGGGAGTCATGGGGCAGAAAACACTCCACTGTGGCTCTTATAGGAAAAGTCCTTAACAGGAGCTGCTTCAGTGGAGCTGGAAAGGCTGAGAGCAAGAAGGGGAACAGAAAGACCTGAGTTCCATTTGATACCATTTCTGCCTTGTCAGTTGGCATTTCTTATTATACTCACCAAGGGATCACAACTGAGGATCAAAATTTGCAGTTTGTTGGGGCTTTTTTTTGTTTTTGTTTTTTTTTTTT
>VXBI01014663.1:862220-886061 GCA_013397375.1 Toxostoma redivivum | reverse complement strand
AGGCAGGCAGGAAGGAAGGAAGGAAGGAAGGAAGGAAGGAAGGAAGGAAGGAAGGAAGGAAGGAAGGAAGGAAGGAAGGCTATATTTTCCAAAATTATTTAATAGCAAGAAATTAGAGACACCATGCTTTGGACAGTACTTTTCCTAATATGTTTTCTTTTTCCATTTGGAAATTTTGTTTGAGAGAAAAATAATTCTAGGCAATTTTCTTCAGGTTCCAGTGTCAGACATTCAGTCAGAACATGGTTTCTACACTGTTCCAAAGCCACAGTAGACAAATTAATTACATGCAATCTGATGCATCAAATGCAGTGATGCTTCAATAGAACAGACAAACTTTTTGGCCAGTTTGGAGAGTTGTGCCAAGGCTGAGATGTATCTCAACACCACAGAATGCTCCTGGGTCTGCATTCCTCTCTGGTGTATATTTCTACCTGGTGTGTTCTGTGTGACTGCAAACAAGTTCTAGCCACAGTCTGCAGCAAGTTCCCTTGATTTTATTAGGACAATGTGCACATATTTTGATGTGTTCATAGAGATGGTTTTTTGATACAGGCAAAGCAGACAAGGACTCTATTGACAGTAACTTAGAGTGGTGTAGTTGAACCAGTAATTCCTATAGATTCTCCTCCTTCTTTGCCTCTCTGGAAGAGAAATATAATTTATCATTGGTGCAGGCTGTGATGTCCATAAGCTGATGTCTCTGACCAGCACAGTAGAGCAAAAACTGCTTTTTAATTCCTTATATAGCAAAAGGAGATATCAGGATTCATGGGTTAATAAATCTCTTAAATAAGATTTTTTGCTTCTGGAAGCAATAGTAACTACTGCCATTGCTCTTCCAAGTAAAACCATGGAACAGCTTTCTCAGTGATTTGGGACTTCTGATCCCAGATAGGTTTTTTTCCCACTGGCTCCACTTGAATTACTCTACTGAATAAACCTGGACTGGCTTTTCAAGCTTTCTTCATTCAGTAATAAAGCACATGATTTCTTGTGCTGAAGGCGACAGTTAGAAATTTATTTTGTTCAGAAATATTCTTCTGGTATATCCAGGCTCTCCAATATCCCAAGATATCCTCAGATAAGGCAGGTAGAATGCAGAGCGTGTGTTAAGGCTGGAAAGGGACATGGAGTTTAAATATAGAACAAGAAAGGCTATGGAAAAATGAGTGGGAGGAAATCAGAAGATGGGGTGTGTAGGCAGTTCTGGTGCTTTAATCTAAAAAGACCATGATTAATAGATTAAAGGCCAGAAGGGACCACGGTGAAAATTTAGCTTTACCTCCAATGAACTTCTGGGAACTCTGTTTTGTGTTGGAGTTGAATCAAAATTGTTGTGATTGGTACACATGTTTGCAGAACATCAGGGTAAATCAAGCTTGATATGAAGATTCCCAAGGTATCTTTTCCAAGTTGGTGTAATTGCCTTTTACTGTATGAGGAAAGTTGTTATTTCTCCATCTAATGGTGTTTTGAGAACACTGAAAGCAATTAGGATTCAGGAAAATGTGTGCAAATAATCGGTTTGTGTTGACTCACATTGTTGCTTGGGTTTGTTTTATTACATTTTGCATCCAATATCTGCTTCCTTGTTGAAAAGAAAAATGAAGATTAAGACAGGGCCTTGGAAATTCTGCTTTCAACATGGCCACAATGTGTGTAAGATGCATAATATAAATTATTGTATATTTGGCATATAAGATAACATTGAATTTTCATTTCAGAAAGAAATATTATATCTTAGTAAGGATTTATGTAGTCCATCTATAAAAGGATTTGAATACATTTCACATTAAAGGAATAACAGCAAATGAACTTTCACAGTGTTATTAATTTTTGCTGTTATTGTATGACTATTATTATTATTATTATTATATAAAGCACATCTATCATCTGTGTGATAGACAAAATAATTACAGGTC
This sequence comes from Toxostoma redivivum, assembly GCA_013397375.1. Classification (NCBI taxonomy): domain Eukaryota; kingdom Metazoa; phylum Chordata; class Aves; order Passeriformes; family Mimidae; genus Toxostoma; species Toxostoma redivivum. The sequence goes on along the minus strand of VXBI01014663.1, from coordinate 884,136 downwards.
TACAAAGAGAAAAAATAATTACAGCTTCCTGGCCCTGATTTTGTAAAGGGTTTAAGCTCATGTTGGAGTAAAGCAGAGCAGTGATCTTTTAGAAAGAATTGCTCATGTGTTTAAGCAGAAGTTCTTTGCTGAAGTGTGGCCATGGTTTCTGTTTTACACACTAAAAACTGGACTCTAGTCTTACTTCTTTTTCATGTCAGCCACAGAATTCCTGTTGAGCTGGGTGGGTTGGAACCTGGATCACTGAAGATTCTATGCAAATTGCTCATGGCTAGAACACTGAATACCAGCCTGGGTTGTGCTAATGCTGGTGAGGGTGACTCAGGGTGGTGTAAAACATCCATTCCAAAACTGCTCAGAGCTTCCAGCCATGGGGGGAACCACCTCACGCCATATGCCTCAATAAAACCCTGGCAAGGAACTTCTAAGGTCAGCAACTTTTCATTGGAAGGATTTTCTCAGAGAGGTTTTCTCAGAGACTCTCAATTCAGAAATTCTTTACTCTGACTGAGGTAAATGGGGGAAAACAAGGTCTGATAACAGAGTCCAAAAAAGGCATTTCTGAAGACTTCCACTTTAAGTCAGGCAGATAAATTACAGCTGTCAACAAAAGGCAGAGCAGCAATGGAGTGTTCATGGATTCAATTTTATGTTTTAAATAATGAGAAGTGTCAAACTTTCCTGGAAATGGCATCATCCGACATGCTGTGCTGTCTTGCATCAAGCTGTAGGAGTGATTTTGTTCTCCTTACACAACTGGCAGTAGACAGCATTTCTGAGACCAGAAATATGTGACAAGTCAAAAATTTGTGTTAGTGCTTTGATTTTCATTAAATAAAGCTCTTCAAGAGGAGTGCTGGGGGAGTTTCATGTCTATTTTTGGGGGCCTAAGATAGGATAAAATCAAAAGTACTCTCTAGGGCTCCTCTTTGTCTTTTACTATTACTATAAATAAATAAATAAATAAATAAATTTATATATAATGTGTGTGTGTATATATATATATATATATATATACACATTATGGGAAGTATTGTTTCCTTCTGGGAACAGACCACACCAAGTCTCTTCCTTCATGGACCCCTAGAAAGTTCTGTAATGTAGGAATAGTGTAAGCCATTCTAGATCCAGCTCAACTTGTGTATCTTTAGTTCACCAAATAGAAATGAGAATAAAAACTATTTCCATAGACATAGAGTTGGGATTTTGTTGGGGTTTTTTTCCCTACTGAAGACATTACTTTATTTGTTATTTCATGTATATGATACTGAGATACATTCTCCTTCAGGACAGGAGGGTTTAGGGAAGATGGTGAGGGTGTTTTGATATCAAATGACATGGTCGTTTTGCTGAGATATTTGTAAATCTGGGTTGTTTAAACAGCAGAGATTTTAATATGATTTTTGAATCATATGCCCTCATTAGTGTTGCTAATTAAAAAGTGATACTCATGTGAGATGTGTGAACAACAAAATAAACCCAAATATAGTGTATTTTATAAAAGGAATGTTTGGCAAACAAAAATAACAAATAGGGCCAGACCCTATTTAATCTCAGTCTTGTCTGATTGTCAACACATTGTCTGCTGTAAACAGTATTTGCGGAGAATTTTGAACTGCTTGCAGATCATCTACCCTGGTTTTGAAGATGCTGCTGGTTATGTGAAAGTATTTGCTGTGTAGCTTGAATTAGCTAATTTATTTTCATTGCCCATTGTCAATCTTCCAATAATTGCTTGTAGCTATTCACTGTCGCAGTATGTCATTAATAATGGAAATCTGCTGCCACTTAGTCTAATGCTATGTGAAAGTACTCTAACAATTTGAAAAGGACTAAAATTAGGCTGCAAAAAATGGTAGGATTCTAGAGAAATTGCATTTCTTATAGAGAAACCATTGTCTTGGTTTATGGATAAAAAATTCCTGTTACTGTCTGTAGCTTGGATATAATTTTGTATTATATTCTGTGTGATTCTTGAAAATACACAATATCATTGTCAATATTTTTAAAGGCAGAATTGTCCTTAAGTTCAAGCTTTCATGGGAGATTTCAATACTTTTATATGTTAACCACAGATAATGAAATTCAGACAGAACGAATGACAGAGGAACAGCAGATGGAACAACGCTTTCTAAACCAGTCTGTGCATGAAACATTGGTATGAAATGGGGGGTTTCAAATCACTTTTTGGGTTACGTTTTGCTCATGGCTCTGAAATGTGGTAGTCTGGCTGTGACTGACAGGTCTGGTGTTTGAAAGGTGCAGCAAGAGATTTGGAAATTAGCAGAGGTAGAGAAGATACAGAGAATTCAGTTAGATCAAAGAAAGTACAGGAAAGAGGCACAAAGTCAAAGAAGTCTTGCAGAACAGGTGGGAAATGGGCTCATAGCAGGAGAAATAAAGAGGCAAAAAAGCAGAGAAGGGAAAGCCTCAGAATTATCACCCAGCCAATAACAACCATCTTCATTTGTTCAGCTTATTTTTTAATTTTACCTTTACAAGACCTTCACAAACATTTTACTTTTTTATGTGATTTCTTTCTTCTTGATCATGACTTGACTCCACTGTATTTTTTTCTCTTATAACTGAACCCATTACAAAAAAAAAAAAACAAACAAGTGGGTTTTATTTTGTGAGCATCAGTCTTTCTGAACCTGACTTGCAAAAATATCTCTCTCTCTTCTCCCTTTCTGTATCTTCCTCATCTTCTGCAAAAGTTATTTTTATATTTCTCTTAGAAATTATTCTCTAGACAAGTTTCATGATCAATTCATTGTCTCCAACTCTATTTCCAAGGTCTGCAATGGGGTTAGATAGATCTTGCTCTCAGCCCTTCACCCACTCAGTGACTCAGCTTTCACCTACTTAGTTTATTACTTCCCCTTCTACTTCAGAATATCCTCACAAAAATTTCCACAAAAATTACCAGATCTAGCTGTTCATCATTCTTTAACTTTCTGGCCTTTATTGACTTTTAAAGTCCAGTTGGCCCTGGCACAGGGCGCCCAGAGAAGCTGTGGCTGCCCCTGGGTTCCTGGAAGTGTCCAAGATCAGGTTATATGGGACATGGAGCAACCTGGGATAGTGGAAGGTGTCCCTGCTCATGGCAGGGAGGTGGAACAAAATGATCTCTAAGATCCCTTTCAACACAAACTATTATGTGATTCTATCATTCAGCAGTGAATAAATGCTAGAATTTCAAGAAGAAAATGGAAGAAAATGGAGGAACATTTTAACAATTGCAATTATGGCGAAGGAATTCTGAAAGCAAAACCAGTTCTTAACAGATAAAACATGCAGTGTCACATCCCAAAGACCATAAATGACTTTCCAATGCACTGAAATTAGAGCCTCCTTCCAGAAGGTCGCTGCATATGGTTTAGCCCTAAACACTGGTTTTCAGGAAAATGGGACACATTCATATATCACAAAACACATCAGAAACATGTCTGGCTTAGGGTATTCTGAAGATACAGATGGTTTAGGGGCTGGGAAGGAAGTTGAAGAAAATATAATATGTTGGTCTGGTTTTATGGGTCCTCCCTGGGCATCTGCTTTTTGCCAGCTGTGGGAGACAATGTGCAGAGAGAGATGGTGAGGTTCAGTCAGGTCTCTGATGTTCTTATGATCTTAGTGGAACTCAGACAGAATAGTCTGACTGTGAGTTAGACAAGCATGGCTTGTTCTTCTGAACAGTGGAAAGATGGAATAGCACTTGGACCCTACTTTAGACTTCTCTAGTGGAGACATCTGCATCTGCCCTTGAAGGAAACAGACACATTCAGGCTTTATTCATTTGACCTACTTGAACCTTCTGCTTTTGGTGATATCAGTCACAGCCTCAAGATACTCATTCTTCTCCATTGACCACAAAAGGAATCCAGGGTGTGTAGCTCAGAGACAGAGTTTTACATTTCAGACACCAGCATTAAATTAGATTAATTCTGTCTGGAGTGCGTTTCCAATAATTTTGAAGCATTTGAGTTATATTTTGACTCACAGACAAAGAAAAATAACTGCAAAACCAATAAGTCACTGATTCCTAATCCCTGTCCCAAAAATCCATGATTCAACCCACAGATGAGACATGCTACAAAATGAGGCAAGATGGGCATTAACAGTCTTACAGACAGCAGGTCTAAATGCATGTCATTTTTACACTGTAATGACTTTTTTCCACAATGGCCAGCAGCAAGTAGAGACATTAGACTAACATGTTCTACATTGGTCTAATTCAAAGAGTTACAAGGGTCATAACTCTAGACACTGTGAAAAAAAGTATAAAATTATTTATGTACTTCATGGTGTTGTCCCATATCACTCAGCTTTGGAGACTGAATGAGATACATCAGGACCAGCACAAACTATTAGGCTCAGATCAAGAGGAATGAGAAATTTTATAGAGAGTGACCAAGCATCTGTATCTTCATATATCTTCATAATTGTTCCTTAAAAATGCTCCCAGGGCAGGTTCCTTGGTAAGAATAGAAGAGAGAACAAGATGCTTCCTTAGATAGTACTCCCTTTGAATACATATTTCCACAATTTATGGCCAATGAAATTCTTGAGTCATGTTATCCACATATTAAGAAATTATGGGTTTCTCCTCTGGGAATGTTCCCTCCCTTTCCTTGAAGTTATATAAATTTTTAACACCTAATTATCATCAGGTACTTAATAGAGGATTTCATTCTCAAGTTGGAGAGAGAAGTTCTAGTTTGTCTACAACATGAGAGCAGAAAGGTCATTATCATTCCCATGTGGACTCATGGCATGTTTGCATGAATGCCTGATAGGTATGGGTTTTGAGTGCTGTGTGGGGTAAGACTCACAGCTTGTTGATGTCTTTCCATTAATGACTTACCTTGAGCTCCCAATTTGGGCATCAGGATCTTCCACCTCAAAATTGTGGTCTCAAAAAGAAAATTGCAGCATGCACAGGTTTAATGTCAAGGAGGGGGTCATTTCTTCAGTTTTGCATGTTTCAGGAAGAATTTCTTCATGGAAAGGGTTGTCAAACCTTGGGATGGATTTCCCAGGTGGAGTCATCATTTCTATAGGGGTTGAAGAAAGGACTGGACATGGCACTTGGTGCAATGATCGCATTGACAAGGTGTTGATCAGTCACAGGTTGGACTCGATGACCTTGGAGGTCTCTTCCTTTCTCATCCTATCCTATCTCTTGTTTTTCATATTCAGTTTCTCTTCCAGACAGAATCTTGTCACATATTTTCTGACTGGTGGTAACTGGACATCTTCACAACCCCACCCAAACTCACATGAGAACCTGAATGGCTGTAAAGACAATATTTCACTAGATGGAACTTATAAACCTTAAATACATAAAGTGGAAGGTTGAAATATTTTAGTCATCTTAATGAATGACATTTTCAAAAAGTGTCTCTGCTATAGGAGAATGGAATGGAATGGAATGGAATGGAATAGAATAGAATAGAATAGAATAGAATAGAATAGAATAGAATAGAATAGAATAGAATAGAATAGAATAGAATAGAATTCCAGAGGAGCCTTTGGACAATGCCCTCAGGCATCTAATGGAATTTTTGGGGGTGTCCTATGCAGGTCCAGGAGTTGAGCTCGATGATCCTGGTGGGTGCCTTCTAACACTAGATTTCCTGTGATTTCTGTGATTCCATATCATATGGGTGAAAAAAAAATCATAAATAAATTGAATTTAGACAGACCTGATTTATGCAAGCTGTAAGAATCATGTCTTAGACTCAAAAATAACAACTGAGTTTTTGTTACAGGGTGATAAGGAGGCACAAAGACATGAGGGAAAGAAGGAAACAGTGTTCCTTCAGCACAAATATTTTTTTTCAAAACAAGGCTGACATTCTTAACTGTGGGATTCATGGGGAGCAGTAACAATGGTTAAGGTTTTTCACCATAAACCTGTGATGAAAAATTAATCACCCCTCCAGTTTCACACCAAAGGCAGATTGACCCATCTGTCATGTAATCATCCAGGGGGAGCCAAGGTAACTAATCCTGATGCTGGCTGCTGCCTTTGGCTACAGAAACTGGAATGTTTTGGCAATGCCAGTCAGAGAGCCCTGTGTGGATCACTGGCCCTTCAGATAATTCATATTCTTATGCATTGGAATGATTTTACCCAAAAAACCTGCATTTCAACTGAGTTCAAATGACTGTTTGTCATTAGGAGAACAAGTTTGGTATACATTTGTGTCAATACTGCATATTTTTCTATGGAATATTGTCAGACAATTTGCTCTTTTCCTCTTACAGTTCTGAGTATGGATCATCATTTTATAATCTCTGTTTGTTTGCCTAAAAAAGAGAGTATTTTTAGTAGTGTGATATTTTTATTTTATTTGGATTTCAAATTATTACTTCTATATAGATACAGTGAAGATTCCCAGGGTCTATTTTATGACATTGAGGCAACTGGGGGCAGTCTGGCTGCATTCTTTTAAAACACAGTGACTACACTTAAACTACCTGTTGAGAATGATCTCTGGCCCATGCTGACTCTTGACCATGCCTAGGAATTATTTTGGAGACTGCTAGCTGGATCAGGCCAAAATAATTCATTAATAATTGAAAAGCACAGATGAATAAGTTCCAGTGTTTAGAATCAAACCCTGGCTTTGTCTAATATGTTGGAATAGGTGCCAAATAAAACCCAGCTAGGCCAAATAAAACGCTTTCAAGGGCATGAGGAAAAAAAAAAAAAGAAAAAAAACCAAGTACTTGTCTTTGTTCTTGTATATACAGAAACTAAACACACAAGCTTCTCACACTCAGGATATATTCTCAGTGACAGCCTCCTAGCTTGAAGACCTGTAGGAATTAAGATGAAAAAGGTCATACATCACTACGCTGAAATTTCCTCACTACCTTGAGAAGCCAAACACAGGCAGTGCTCTGTGAATTCCTANTTATTATTATTATTATTATTATTGTAGAGGCCTTGGCAAGGTAAAAATTCACTGTGAGAACGTCTGTACAGTCATAAAGTTAATTATAACCCCTCCAACCAAAGGATTTGTACTTAAGTGTATCATAAGATATTTTTTTTCTTGCTCTATAGAATGGTTTGCTCTTATATAGAGTCTCACTATGGTTTTATACCTTCAGACAAGAACTTCAGGTACCTTTCATGGCTCTAGTGTTGAGTGTAGGAGAAGGAGAGGGAGATATGGAAAGGAGTTCTGTCTGCTTGGGCTTTATGAGTCATGTGAGGAGGGTGTCAGATGAATTTAAGTACCCCAGTGATGTGTATCCAGTGTAGCACAAGCTTCCAGCCTTCCTCTGCTCTTAGTGGAAAGAGCTAAGCACCTCCAGAATGTGAACCATCCCATCTTTTCCAGATACTTCTATTTGGAAGGACCAAATCATCTGCTGGAGGTGTTCAGCTCTCTCTATTGGCTCTCTCCACAGTTATATGGTTAATCCAATTTCTTTAGTTTGGACCTAAAAATCCATTGCAGAGCACAAAGTGGCTTTTTGAGCTGCCTTACAAGGTGTAAGACATCTGTCTGAGGCTAGCAGATGTAACACAAATTAATTGGACATTCACCTTTCTGGGCTGGCAGCTGAAAATTAAGCAGGTAAAGACCTATCATGAATTCAGTGCATCCAGAGGAGGGCAAAATTATGCCCATTCCTACATTACACATAATAAATTTCACCCTTGGTTTCTAAGGTCTGTGTTTTGATAGCAGCTGCAGGAAGCTTGCATCAGTATGAACCACCCCACTGCTTTCAGTACCCAGTTTACTAATGCCCACAGAGCAAATAAATTGGACAGATATAGAAGATTGTCTCCAAATAACAATTCAACATTCTGCATGTTAATTCTTCCTCTGACAAGTGAGAATAATTGCTTCTCTCATCATTTTTGATTGTCAAGTCTTTGGGGTAGCTAAGAGTTTTTTATTTTGTATGTCTCTGTACAGCAGACACCTGATTTCACCTGGGACCTGGCAGCACTGCTGAGCAACACGCATTTAAAATTAAAAATGTCATGGATTGCTTAAACTTTGCAAGACCCTGTGGATTCCATAATGCACTGAAACTTCCCAGCCCAAAATTTTCAAAGATGTTAAAAATAGGAGTGTCTGGGAGAAAGGGCTATTTTATTTATTTATTTATTTATTATATTTTCCNTGCATTGGAATGATTTTACCCAAAAAACCTGCATTTCAACTGAGTTCAAATGACTGTTTGTCATTAGGAGAACAAGTTTGGTATACATTTGTGTCAATACTGCATATTTTTCTATGGAATATTGTCAGACAATTTGCTCTTTTCCTCTTACAGTTCTGAGTATGGATCATCATTTTATAATCTCTGTTTGTTTGCCTAAAAAAGAGAGTATTTTTAGTAGTGTGATATTTTTATTTTATTTGGATTTCAAATTATTACTTCTATATAGATACAGTGAAGATTCCCAGGGTCTATTTTATGACATTGAGGCAACTGGGGGCAGTCTGGCTGCATTCTTTTAAAACACAGTGACTACACTTAAACTACCTGTTGAGAATGATCTCTGGCCCATGCTGACTCTTGACCATGCCTAGGAATTATTTTGGAGACTGCTAGCTGGATCAGGCCAAAATAATTCATTAATAATTGAAAAGCACAGATGAATAAGTTCCAGTGTTTAGAATCAAACCCTGGCTTTGTCTAATATGTTGGAATAGGTGCCAAATAAAACCCAGCTAGGCCAAATAAAACGCTTTCAAGGGCATGAGGAAAAAAAAAAAAAGAAAAAAAACCAAGTACTTGTCTTTGTTCTTGTATATACAGAAACTAAACACACAAGCTTCTCACACTCAGGATATATTCTCAGTGACAGCCTCCTAGCTTGAAGACCTGTAGGAATTAAGATGAAAAAGGTCATACATCACTACGCTGAAATTTCCTCACTACCTTGAGAAGCCAAACACAGGCAGTGCTCTGTGAATTCCTAATCCAGAGCTGAACACCATCCATAAGGAAACTCAGCACAACAGCAATTGCTATCAACAAAATTGCAACTGGGAGCCCATCACCTTATTCCCTTTTTTTAGGTATAAGGAAAGCTAAAAGTAATAGCAATCCATCTTGAGAAAGAACATAGAAAATTATATGGGAACATATCTGTCCTTTAGTTTTCCTAGACATAACAATAAACACATTTGGGTTGTTTGTGCAATAGCTATGGTCCTTGATAATATTTTCAGAAAAAGACATTCTAATATTAATATTTTAAACCCATGGATCACAGATTATTGGTTCCAAAAATATTATTATTATTATTATTATTATTATTATTATTATTATTATTACTACTTAAAAAATACTTTTACAGGCTGCAGTCAATAAGGTTTGGCCATTTCATTTTCCCAAGCCCCCACAAAAGCGAGTTTGAGCTCCCAGGAAAGGAAAAGGCAGCCATGCCATGACACACAGAGGAATTTCGGTCGGGGCAGCGTGGACTTCCAGGAGCATGAACTGAACCGTGCTCTTGCTGCTCGAGCTGCCTCCAAAGCAGCTGTTAAAACACGCTGGAAGATATCAAAGCAGCTCTAATGAACTTCCTGCTTCAGCCNCAGTTTACTAATGCCCACAGAGCAAATAAATTGGACAGATATAGAAGATTGTCTCCAAATAACAATTCAACATTCTGCATGTTAATTCTTCCTCTGACAAGTGAGAATAATTGCTTCTCTCATCATTTTTGATTGTCAAGTCTTTGGGGTAGCTAAGAGTTTTTTATTTTGTATGTCTCTGTACAGCAGACACCTGATTTCACCTGGGACCTGGCAGCACTGCTGAGCAACACGCATTTAAAATTAAAAATGTCATGGATTGCTTAAACTTTGCAAGACCCTGTGGATTCCATAATGCACTGAAACTTCCCAGCCCAAAATTTTCAAAGATGTTAAAAATAGGAGTGTCTGGGAGAAAGGGCTATTTTATTTATTTATTTATTTATTATATTTTCCCTGTAGAGCCTCAGAAACTGGGATTCTGCAGCCTCAACAAATATGAGGTTATCCTCCTTGCCATGCCACTGTGCTTGATATGGACTGCCAGGCAATCATTGCATTAGGAATAATAATAATAATAAAAAAAATGTCTTAAAGAAATAACCAGAGAAAGTCATGATACTCTGGAAGGAAAAGTATGATCCATCACCTGAGCCATGCCATTTGAGAAGCCTCATGCATTAAACATCATGGAAGGGAGTAGTACAGCTCCAGTTCAATATGTGACTTGTGAGCTATCACAGGGCTTCTGACTCAGTATTACTAAGAAATGTTCCCTGACTGTCACTGCAAAGGTATGCGAGGCAGATTCTCTAAGGACCAATTAATGGGAATGGAAGAAAATTCTGGTAGATTGGTTGCCAGTGGGAGGAAAGTGAGTGGAGAATGGTGAAGAATAATGTATGTTTGCAATTTACTTATTAGCCCCGCAAAAAAAAAAAAAAAAAAAGAGAGCAACACATGCCAAACGAAATAACAAAAGATCTTTGCAGCATTTGTAAATACCATTTAAATTATTTACACTGAATGTGAATAGGAAGCTGCTGCGTTTTTTTTTTTTTTAAGGACACCGTTGTTAATCAACTCAACTACCCTATTTTATGTCACAAACCCACAGCATTCTGCCACAGAGGAAACTCACTGTTTCAGTTTCTTAAAGCTTGTATCCTTTAATCACAGCTGAAGTAATGGCATCTTAATTCTGGCAAGCTCATGTAGAGATTTTTTTTTTTCCTGTTCCCTTTCTGTTCATTTGTTTGCTTTTTCCACTTGTGTATCCATTGCTTTTATCTAAGGATCTCCAACCACAATACAAAAGCTCATTAATTAAGCCTCACAGTACTCTGTGCAAAGCAGGGCTCTGAGGGTAGAATTCACCCAGTGCTGCATTGCTGTAGCTCAATTTGAAGGCAAAGTGTTTTGTGATTAATTATTGCACAAATTTGGTTGGTGCTGCACATTTTCTCTCCTGTTTCCATTTATGTGGTTGGTGTTATACCTCTTAAAGCCTCGTAATGAGGTTACTCTGAATCTTTGTCATGGAAAAAGAGTTTTTCTTCAAGCTTCTCTATTTTCAAGAATTAATCTAGTCTAATTCTGATTGAGGAAGGAAAATTGTTGTAAAAAAAAAAGCTTCCTTTTAAGAATGGCAACCCAAAGCCAAATTCTTCATCCAGCTACACCTGTGTGAACCATTTTGTTCCCATTAGAGCTTAGGTGCTGACACTAAGTACATAAGCATGATATTAACTTTGATAATCTCATTTTTCAAGTCCAGAAGAATTCTAATTGTCATCTTATCTGGTGAATAGGACTGAAGATTAAGGACTTTGATTAATTCCTGCTAAAATGTGACCAATAGTTTAACAGAGTAATTAACCATGAGGATTTATTCTGAATTTTGGCATGTAACTGTGGCCTGTTTAGAAATATTCTATTGTTGTTAGGGCTGGGTTCTCTCAATTCCTGGTCACAATCACAGGCCGAGTAGAAAGTGAGACAGGTTTGGCATCTGCTCCCTTAGGAATCTGTTTGCTCTGCCTACGCCTGCAGCCTCCCATGATGCTGGGAAGCAAAAAGAACAGATCTGCTGCAGTTTTCACCAGTCATGCTGTGGCCCAGGAGATTTTTCTGTTGTTTTTTTATAACATAAACTTCCTTTGAGTTAATGTAAAATATATGAAACTGGTGACTTACCAAAGTAAGGGATGAAGATAAACTCAGTCACAAATTGCCTTTAGTCTTCAGAGAACAACATCTTGTGCTACTTGGAATATCTATAAAAAGTTATATAAAATCAGTCTTTCCCATTTAGCTGGCCAAGAGTGTAGTGTGAGGTTAGATGTGCATATATATGTGTGCATTATTTTTTTGCCTTTGGGAATTGCAGTCCAAAAAATTACAATTACAAGACAGGACTCATCAGGGAAAATAGGTGTCCCTCAGATGTTAACAAACAGTTTAAATTCTGCTCTTACCCTTAAAAATATTTCCTTACACAGAAGCTCTTACAACAAAAAAACAAGCAATGAATTGAACATAGAATTAAACTTTTCAATTCTGATCTAGGTAGTTGCTAAGCTTCAAAATAATCCAGAAAGAAGAGTTTTTTAATTTTAATTTTTTAAGAAAGTAGCAGTCATAGGATTTGGTATTATTCAGCCTGTGTATTTATAGTTCTATTTATATTCTTGTAAATACATTTCTTTGGATGTGTATTCTATGATCACAACTTCCAAAGAGGAAAAAATTAGTTTTCACAGTCCCTCTTGGTGAAAACTGAAACATCGGCATGATTCTTAAATAATAGTTCCAACAAAAGGATCAAAAATTAGAACAGGTCTCATCTGTGAAGAGATATATAAACCTGGAGGCCACCCTAGTATGACTGACACCTAAACACAATATTTTAGGTCTTTTCCACTTTCCCCATCCTAATTTTTTTTTCCAAGCAACTTTTCTCTCATTTCAAGAGGTGAAGATTTCCAGTTTATTGGAATAGACAGAAAAACAGACCAGAATTACCAAGTGGTTGTGCCACATGTTACAGATGAAGCAAAAGCTATTTCAAGCAAAATTTTCCTAGTTTTACACTGCTGGGACAGGTGTCCAAGAATGTCAGCAAGAATGATGGGCCTGTATCCTAACTGGTGGTCTGTGAGTTGAACTGAACTGAAACAATTCTTTACTGGGTCTGACAACCATCGAAGGATCCAGGGTTGTAAAATTATATAGTGACACTAAGGATGAAAATATTAATTCCAAATAAAAAGTTGAATACTAGTTTCCTAAATCCAGGTGCTTCTACTTAACCACAGCATCAATTGTTTTACTTTCAGGTAGTGAAATCAGAGCAAGGCAGAAGAGAGCCTGGGCTGCTGTAAAACTAAAAAGCCATCCCTGATTGTTTTAATGGACCGAGTAATATCACAAATGAGAGAAACAATCAGTTCAGGCAACTCTTCCTAAAGGTCTTTAGATGCTTTATAAAAAGCCTGTTTACCAACAAGGCAGTTTCCCCACATCAATGAATCAAAGCCAAAATCTCGAGGAGAATTTCTCTTGAAATAGAATATTAAATCAGTCCATTGAAATGGTGCCATGATCCATTTGTTTGGTAAATGAGAAGCAGTTGGCAGTCATCTGCAACAAGGAGGAACATGAAGCACCAGCAAGCAGTGAAAAGAACAGCTAGGAGCAGACGAAGTGGAGGAAAGTTTTGTATTTGCAGTTTCCAAAATATAACATTTCCAACTTAGGATGAGATTCACCCTCTGTAAACAGAGCTGTTTGAAAGTTGGATGCTTTGTTTCATCTAGGCAAGCACATGGGCTGTCTCTAAAGTTATTGCAAGAATCTTCAGGGGCCAACTCATCCAAGCCTAAACAGATGCTCAAAGTGTATGAGAAGTAGAAAAGAACCATTCATGGTGCAAAAAATGGTGCAAAAAAGCTCAACAGTTGCATGCAACTAGCCAGGTGGAGGCATTTCCAGTTCCTTTGACCATTAAAAATATCTTCTAGAAATTTTCTGAAAATAATTCAGCCAAGGAAACATAACCAAGAGTGGCCTTGATGGTGTCCGAGACAACTTCTGTCTGTCACTTACAGCTAAACACAGCTGACAGATAATAAACCAAAAAACATTCTGCTTTTTGGCACAAAAGTTGTCAAGCATCACTAAAGATCAATCCTGTGGGAATCTGACCAAACAAATCATTTCCTTTGGGGGATTTGCTTGAGGGCTGAGGATCTGAAGAAATGCTGAAGGGATATGAATTGCATATCAATATTCATTGAAACAGATGAGCAGTGTAAGTTTTTCTTGGGGCAACCAAAAGTTACAGATGAGCTGCCCATGGGCTTGAGATGAACCACCAGATATCTAAATCCTCTGATGATTTATTTTCACTAAAATATCAGCTCCTCCAACATGGTAGAGTAATTGGAGAAATAAAAAAAGGGGACCATAAATTAAACATTTTCCTTATTATGTGTGGCCACTTTTCTCTCAGAAGCATCAATATCACAGAATCACAGAAACATTTGGGTTGGAATGTCTTCCTAAACAGTGAGATGTGCCCCCAGCCGGGGATGCAAGATATTTGTCTGGTTTTGAGAGCATTTTACACACTTAAATGCACACACACATATGCAAAAAAAACCCCAGAAAACAAAACAAAACAAACAAACAAACAAAACAAACACCACAAAAAAACAAAAACAAAAACCAAACAAAAACTAAAACAAACCAAAAAAAAACCCAAAAAAAACATAAACTCATGTTTTGCCACATCTCTGAAGATGTCCTCTACTCTCTTCACTTGAATTTGAAGCTTCAGCTATGCAATGAAGAAGGTCCAGGTCAGATGTGTGTGTCCAGTCCAAGAGAGCAGAAAAAGATGAGGGGGAAGATAGTTTTCTTTCTAAAGTAACACCTGTATGGGAGAAAACACAACAGTGCCCATGTCTGGTTTCATTTCTTAACTCCAAAAATTAAATCCAACTGACTGCTTCAGTTCTTGCCTGCCATCCAGATGTCAGGTACATGGCTTGTCTGTGCCTGGAGACACCCTGCCCTCTGCTCTGCTGTCAGAGCCCAGACACACAGGATACCTGATGGCAGCTGAGGGTGTTCCTGTCTCACAGCCCCTGCTTCTCTGCAAGCACTTGGCCTTTCCTATTCCTTCTGCTCCTGGGGAAGCAAAAGCTCTCTATTATAGATACAGAGGTGTACCCAGTTCTTGTGGGCATCTGCAGAGGTTCCAAGTTGGTGAGACAGGACTATCAGAACCTGGTAACATTTAAAAAAAACCTCACTCAATAAAGAGCAAACAAGGCAATGAGACTGTTGCCTTCGAAAAACAAAATCTGAGAGTGTTTTGAAAGACAAAGAGAAAGAAGAGATGAGAGAAGACAGGGAGAAGAATTTTGGATGGGAAATGAGTGACAGTAACAGAACAGGTCAGCCAAGGTATCACTGAAATAAATCCCTGTTGCCTTTGACAAGTTTGTGAAAGGAAGGAAGGAAAGGCTGCTCAGGTCCAAGTTGTCCATGTGAGAGAACTCAAACTGAACACTGTACAATTCATGGCTGAAGCATGAGTGGCTGGATGGGAAAAGATGATGATGTTGTGCATACACCATTACAGAGAGGTGAGACAGTGCTTAATATGTATTATGAATATTGTAAAAATGATATCACAGCCATCCTATTCATGCTGGATTTCACCTGTGAGTTGGTGGAGAACATGAAACCAGATGACACAGGGGAGAGACAGACAGATACTTTAGGAAAAGACATCTCTAAGATAATGAACTCAAATACAGCTTTTGCTGAGAGTAGTTTTTGTTGGTGTTTTGGTTGATTGGGTTTTTTCCAGAAAACACACAGCAAAAATATCAAGAAGATAAAGTCCTTAGAAGAAATGCAAGAAGTCATTTAGGACACTGAGGAACAGGAAGATGTTCACATGTTATGTTAACACATAACCACACATTTAAACCTGATAGCTAATGTATTTAACCTGATGATAAATCTTGCAAATATTCAGGCAGATGGAAGGGAATAATAGACAGCATGAAATGGAGCAAGAAATTGAGCTACCTAGACCTGTCCTAGGCAGTTATATGCCAGATAGGATTGTGAACATCAGTGTACATGGACATGAATTTCAGATGTGTTGTGATCATTAATCTGGAGTAAGGTTATTTAAAGGCAGATATGAGGTCTTGGTTTCAAAGCTAATAGTATTTTACAATTTTTTGAACCTAAAAATCCCAAGGGGATTTTGACCTCTATGTCTTTATATCACCCCAAAACTTTGAGGATTTTTCCCTTTGTATAATGGACAGATTGTTATCCAGTATTTTTCACTTAATTATAACTGCTTTGCTTTCATTTTAGGAATCTTTGTTAATGAATATGACCTCAGGCTTAGTGGGGCTTAAAACTCAAAATCCACTGACCATCCTACTCTTAAGGCAAAGGAAACTGCCAGTATGAGACAGCATAGCTCCTAAGACTATAAATATGTTCATCTTTTAATAGCAAATGAAATCAGTATTTTTGGGATTCAACCTGCCCAATTTCAGTTCCCTAAATAAAGGAATTGATACAACATTCTCATTAGATTCTCTACCATCAATGAAAATATTCAGAAAGTCCAAAAGGTAATTCAGCAGGACTTAAAACTGATGCCCAAGTGAACAGAGTCAAAAAGCCTCACTCCATTTCTGTTGACAGGATCCTAGATAACTATTTAAAGATATTTAATATTGGATTCCATTCTTTTAATTGACTTTTGTGTACTGAGATTGAGTCATAAATATCATATATTAATAAAGCTATCCATGTTATCTGATTGATAACCAACTCCTGTCTTTTTTGTGTAGCTACCATATCAGCCTTGGTCAGCAAGAGGAGTCAAATAATTTGATGGGCAAAAAAGTAAAATTTAGAGAGGTGTCTAGATATTAATTTGGCTGTTCTCAGACTGTCAATTGTTAATAACATATGACAAGTATTATTACTATTTCCTCTATAATTCAAAACAATGCTGTTCAGATAGAGATTTGTTCTACATCATCATCTCCCAAGCACACCCAAAGTTTCCCGATAGTTTATTCAATAAAATATATAACTGAATCATTATCTTTCTAAATGATAACCTTTCTTCTACCCTACCCCCAGCCAAAACTCTGGTTTCAGAACATCTCTCTCTTTGTGCCTCCAAGAAGTGTTCAGGATGAATCCCAGTCAGAATGGTGATGAGTGCAGGATTAAACACCAGCTCAAATCCTCAGCTGGAGTAAATTGGTGTAATTCCATTGAAGTTAGTGGTGCTTTGCTGCCAGAGACTGATTCAAAGCCTTTGGGAATCTTTTCATTGACTTCCCTGGGCTTTGGCACAGCTAAAGATCTGATCCTTCAAGAGAGAATTGACAAGATAAACAAGGTTGGCAGTTGTGGGAAATGTGGGAGAGTTCTCTTGCTATGGGAGCTGTGGTCAAATATATGTCAGAAGAGTTAGTCCCAGTTCAAAAGGTGAGAAAATAATATAAAAAAGTATAAAGGTGTGAATTTTAATGGTAGCAAATGAATCTTCCTGTCAAAAACAAATGAAAGCAAAATTCTTAGGTAGGAAAATACAAGCTTTGTCTACTTCTCATTTTATATGTACACACTCATTTTGCAAACCTCTGTAAATCCTATTGAAACAAAAATGTGTTTACAATGTTACATATTCCATAAAACATGTTTGCTACTCAGCAATCTGCTTGCTCCTCTTAAAATGTATTTCTGTGACAAACAATCATTAAACCTCACAACTGCCGTGTGCAGATAAATGAAACTAGCGCAGATATTACCATTTGGTTGACACATTTGTTTTGACATTGTAAAAAAAGCGTTGAGGATTTTTTTTTTATAAAAGTCTTCCTTTTTTTCTCAGAAACAATAATATGTTCCTGCAAATGCTGCAAAAGATCAAAAGCTGTTCAGATCATATTTACAGTACTAAAAGCACAATGAATGCCCCTGTAAATGACATGTAAATTACCAAACGATGATTCAACTTCAGTCAGCTTTGCAGATGAATTGAAGGACCTTAATTCCACTTTAGCTTAGAAATCTGATTATTCTACTGCTTGTAAGAAATCAACTTTAATCCTCTTTTAAATGTCATTCAACAGGTTCTTTCTGCACAAAAGATGTAAATGAATTTTCCTTTTTAATACCTTTTCAAATTCATTTTACTTCCACAGGACATTCTTAGAAATAATTTAAAACTGAGATATCAAACTAATAATTCCCCTATTCTACATCTGTTCAAGAATAATTGTCTGGATGCACACTTCAGCTTTGTGATAGCACCACTCCATTGACCTGCTTTTTATTCCTACTGATGGAACTGAGACCAAAATTTGACTCCACAATAATATTTGCTCTTGAATGTACATTCAGGAAAACAAAGGAATTGTCTTAATTCACTGTTAAGTCCTTTAAAAAGTCATGTCCACATAAAATTAAACACTTTAACATTCTTTCATTATCACTTTGTTTTATTCCATCAGTTCCTGCATTCATGGAGTCCTTCTATGCTACTACACCAAGATGTTTCTAAATTAAGGACTGTCTTTTTGGCACTTAGCAGTACAGTAGGTCCTAGTTCCTGATTAAAGATATCCTTATCACTGGCAAATGATAATGTTATTTTCTGTTCATGAAGAAAACCAAGTGCTAAAAATCACAGACTGGCTGAGCCACATGTCCAGTGGGTGTAAAATCAACACATGTCCTTTGAGAGTTGTGCTGATTTACACCAATGGTATATCTGGCACCCCAGGTTAGAGTGCTGTTATTTAAATGTCCTACATGATCCTCTTATGAAAAAATTGCAACTCCACAGACCATGTGGTATTTAAACACTTGTTCCTCCCATTTCTCCTCAGAGCATTTCCTCTCCTGGCTGTGAGAAATAAAACTGAGTTCTCGTTCCTTCAGCTGTTCTGTCAGCTGTGTCACCTCCCTAAAGGAACACCCACTCATTCTTTTGAGGTATTTCCCTGGTGTTTCCCTGTTGGTTCCTGTTACCTGGCTCAGATCTGTAAGATTTTTTGTGCTGCAGTGTAGCCAGCACATCCCAGAGCAGCAAGGTGAGGGCTCTCTCCAGCACCTCATCCTTCTCACCCTGGTGTGTCATCCCATAGCTTCTCATGAGCAATCCTGATGTTATGCCCTTCCCCCTTCACATGCAGTTTAAATAACCACACCTACTGTGCAGAATTTCATTTACTGGTGCAGATCAGCCAACAAAGTCTAAACCTTCTATTGGTCTTCTTATTTCACCTTTTCAAGCCATGGAATGTCCTTGTTTGCCAGTCACAGTGTCATATTCGTTGTCTTTACGTGGACCTACAGGCAGGCTGTGGCACATCAAGTCTCTCAGAAAAAGTGGAGCAAGTCTTTAAGCAGGTTCTCATGATTAAAGTTTCATCTTGTACGTTGCATTTTTCCCAAAAGAAAAAGATGCAAAACTTATACTTTTTGTGTTTTGAGTGTGACCTTAAGCTGAAATCAAGGCTCCCATTTCCTCAAGCAAGGTGCAGGCACTCAGCAAGACTCAGTGTTCGCCCTGAAGGACCAGCATTGCAAAGAGATAAGACATAAAAATAAAATAAGAAACAGATATAGCACATATGCAAAATACGAGGAACAGGGCAATAATTTGGTGGGTGATTTTCCAAGGTGACACAGAAAGTCAATAGAAGATCCAAGGAGTGATCTTCCATGTACATCCCAAAACCTTTACCAGCTCTCACCCCAATCATCCCCTGTCCTGTGTCACATATTCCAACACACATTACAGTGGACTGTAAAATTCTCCCCTTGGTCTGTCAAGCATAAACTTATGAAATGTTCCTGTGACACGTTTCTAAAGGCTTTGAAAGGATGGAGGAGTCTGTCTGCTGCAGATGTGGTAAGGTCACAGGACCAGGAGCTGCTACTGAAGGAGAGACATCTTTCTGCATCACTGACAACAAGCAGCATCCACCTGTGCTGTGTAACAGGTGTAAAAGACTTGCACTGATATTCCTCTTCCTAAGGTCCAGGGGTACCACTTGAAAATATAATTTAGCAAAGTTGATCAAATTAATTGACATAAATCATGCTTAGTGTGACAACCCAGCCTAAAGGATAACAATAAATTATGCAAAGAAGAAGCAAATGCATTGCTTTTTAGCAAACAGTGGCACAGCCCTATTGAAAATGCCTGCACAGGCTTGAGACTCAAAGGAGGTTTCTTGCATGGCGAAAGTTTTCACATTTTAAATGATTGTGTATAAATATTATTAGCCAAGCCTATCTTTGGCCTCATGCTTTCAGTTTGATATGATGTGACCCGAATTTCTGCCCTGATGTAACTCTCTTATCTAGTTCTCATCCAAGCAGTCTCAAGGGCTGCTGCGTTTATGCTTTGAATACAAGAAACCGTTCTCTGCTTTTGAGCGGGAAAAAAAGCACAACAAGGCACAAAGGCTCACACAAAAAGTACTCTTTAAGTCAAGGGCAGGGTGATATTCAGACAACCCCAAAAATTAAATTATGCTGAGAGGTCTAGAAGGTATAAAACACCCTAAAGCAGAGGGAGAGGTTCCAGAAATAAATAAATAAATAAATAAATAAACAAACAAATAAATATTTCTATTAGATTATAAGAGTCAAAGATTTGTCTTCTGAGTCACTGTGTAGTGAATGGTATTCCTTATGCTCCTTATATCATTCAGGAATACAGAAGTACTTCTGACCAGCTCCCAGGAATTCTGCTCTTCCAGAGTTTGAAAGGAGAATGATTTGACAGTCATAGAAAAGGATGCTCTCTCTGAATCCAAACCAACTGATTTGATACCCAGGCCTCACTCCCTGCCTGACTGCTGTAGAACATGGTATTGTTTAGCTCAGAAGGGTGATATCTGAGATGAAATCTCAGTGCTGAAATTATCTTCCAGATTATTGGCAGATATGTGTGTACTTATGAGATGGGGAGTGTGCATTTTAATTTTTGTTCTGTATCTCTACACACAGGCAATGACACAATTCTTATGCCTTTTTTTCTTTTTTTAACAGGATCCTCTATGTTGCTGTTTCTGGAGATTGCCTGACTCAGGTTGGTGGCCAAGAGGAAACACTATGAGATTAGGTTGTATCTTGTTGAAGTCACAGCAGATCTTCCAGTGAAGCTAATGTTAATGGTGATAAATCCATGGACACTGTGAAAATGGTTGGCTATGGGTAGTTCTGCTGTTCAGACACTGCACAGCAAACAAAGAATTTCGTGATGTAATTTGTCTCAATTCCTTCTTCCCTTTCTATGAGAAATCCAAGGCTTCTTTCTTGGAAATACTGAATGTATACTGCTCCACTGGTTTTATTTCTTTTGAAGTTAATAGAAATTTATAGCAATGCACTCATTCACCATTAACTCTTTTTTTTATTTGTTTTGTTTGTTTCATCTAAACAGCCTGAAATATGAATTAAGTAATTCTTGATAAGGAAAGCAAACAATTTCAGTGATACCTCATTCCTTGAGGTCTTTTTGATTGGATATAGCTACAGGAAGGTTGTAGAAGGAATTTCAGTGCAGGAGCCTCTACAACTTGAGCAAAGTTTTAAGATCTTAACAGTCTGTTCTCTGCCACTCATCACAAAACCAGACAAGTCTCACACGAGTGGTGTCCCACAGATCTGCTGCCCTCCTCTTTGGGAAGTTCACAGTAAGGCATTTCTGTGCTTGCCTTCTTTAGATTTATAGCCCCTGTGTCTTTGCTTATTTGAAGACAACTTCTTCTGGGCCCTTGCCAAAATTTTTAGCTACTGCACTGCAAGAGGAGTGACAAATGAAGCACATACCTGTCACAGAGGGAAACTGAGGCTTAAAAAAAAGGAAATTGCTTTAAACAAAGTCACCATCTCCCATGTCCCAAGACCTGTATAATCTAAATTATTCAGTTCTCCAAAAACAACAGCTCCTTACCCTCCCATCATCACAATTAGAAACAAGCAACAGGCGGTGGGAAGGAATACCACACTCCAATTCATGCTGGTTTGTTTTGTTTTACCTTAAAAGTCTCTTTGATATTTTTATACCATCAGACAGCAGCCAGCTCTTTTTTTTTTTTTTTTTTTGCTAAACACTATAAAAATTGCTCATGGGACTGCAAAATATACTGGTACAAGCAATCTAAGAAAGAATCAAGTGACCGCAACAGCACACTCCAAACACAATTTTTCTTGTGCACTTGAACCATGAAGGAACTTATTGACTATTACAACAAAAATTCCTCTGATACAGAGCAAGACTGGCTGAAAATCTTGTGCTAGACCTTCCCAGTGTG